>JAKOGI010000826.1:82500-95000 GCA_029747015.1 Carnegiea gigantea | reverse complement strand
AGGGAAAAGTGGATGGGTACGGACAGTCACACAATTGGACCAGACGTAGCATATTTTGGGAACTACCTTACTGGAGCAAGTTGTTAATACGCCACAACCTTGATGTCATGCACATTGAGAAAAATGTGTTGAGCAAATCATTAACACGGTGTTGAATGTGAAGGATAAAACAAAAGATGACATCAGCGCGAGAGAGGACATGCATACCCATTGTAAACGTAGGAGACTTAATGTTCAGGTTGTTGCCGATGGCGACGGACGCCGGCGAAAAGTTATGCCACCAGCTCCATATGTTTTGAACAGGGATTACAAAAAGATGGTGTGTGACTGGATCCGTAAGGTGAAATTCGCAGATGGTTACGCCTCGAACTTGAGTAGGTGTGTGGACATGAGGAATGCTTCACTGCATGACATGAAAAGCCATGATTGTCATGTTTTTATGCAGCGATTGTTGCCTCTGGCTTTCAGAGATCTCTTACCCACCAATGTCTGGAATGTGCTAACTGAGCTAAGTCAATTTTTTCGAGATTTGTGTTCGTCGAAGTTGCATGCTGATGACGTAATTCGTTTGGAGAATAACATTGCAGAAATTTTGTGCAAGTTGGAACGAGTTTTTCCCCCATCTTTCTTCAACGTAATGGAGCATCTACCTGTCCACTTGCCTACGGAACTAAAACTTGGTGGGCCGGTTCAATATCGATGGATGTATGACAACGAAAGGTATGACAAAGCTCACAGAAATCGTGTCATCGGAATGAAGGTACAGAAATAACGTTTGGGTGGGTTGTGTTACAGGTTTCTTCATCACTTAAAGGGGAAAGTAGGCAACAAAGCACGTGTTGAGCCTTCAATTTGCTATGCATACTTAATGAAAGAGATAACGAACTTCATTACAAACTACTTGGACGACAGTGTTGACGTCAGGGCCAATGATTTGCCGAGAAATGTGATGAACATTAAGAAAGACAAATTAGATGCCAACCTCCCGGACATTTTCTCCCGCAACGTTGGATATGCCCCGAATGAGGGGAGCGTGCGCTTCTTGGATCATTTGGATCATCGGTTGGCGCATGCATATGTCTTATCCAATTGTGGGTTGTTAGGAGAATATGAACGGTAAGTTTATGTACTCCTTAGGCAGGGAAATGGTACATACCTTGAACAGGACCAAATGATTTTGTGCGTTCGTTGTGTAGGATGTTCCAGTAGGAGATGATCCACCAAAACCCTCGAGTTCGGGTCGAGAATGTGTGGGGAAATTATGAAGAAAAATTTCCGGAATGGTTCAAAGCGGACGTACGTTTTGGCACAATGTGATTTGCTTACGGGGGTTTACGTATTTGTATTCTTTTGCGATACCGACAACATCTTCGCCAAATTTTTGGCTACGACGTCCATGCAGGTGTTGCAATCCAACGTTGACGACGACATCCTCAAAGCACTTGCTTATGGCCCTAAAAGGCATGTTCGTCATTGGGATCATTACTGCGTCAATGGCTTCAACTTCCACACATACGAATATGGGAAAAACAAGGCCACAATGAACTATGGTGTTTGCGTCAAAGGAACGGATGGAAGGGAATATTATGGAGTGCTACAAGATGTCATCGAGTTGCACTATGTTGGGGATATTCGTTCCTATAAGACAATATTGTTTAAGTGTGATTGATATGACTGCATTAACGGTGTTGTTGTCCACGACACGTACAAATTGGTTGATGTGAATCACACAAAGAGATATCCCAAGTACGATCCATTTGTCCTTGCCAGTCAGGTCACCCGAGTTTGCTTCGTGCCTTATCCTATGAAGGACAACACTAAAAAGGATTGGTGGGCAGTGGTCAGAATGAAAGCGAGACCTATAGTTGATGCCCTCGAAGAGGATGCACCATTCCAAGTGGATGATTTAGCCAACCCGCCTAATGTAGCAGATGTTGATGTGCACGAAGATGATGGCATCAAAGAAGAAGCGGAGAATGAAACGGATGACACTGATGAGGATGAGGAGGTTGAGGACGTCGACGATGGCTCTGAAGTTGCATCGCTTGACGGGTTACTGGATGAAGACGACGATACCGTCGACGACGATGATGGGGGCGACTTCACCGAGTCAATGTTCCTGTAGAGCAATTCGATGTGACGAAGCCGCAGTTTGCGTCTTCGTAACATGGACCTTGTGTTACGTACGTCAAATGTGTTCAAACTGTAAAGTCAACATGTACTACTATATGTTATGTTTAGTATGGAACCTGCATTCACACCAGGTTGCGTTTTAGTTGCTCCCGTACTGTATTCATGCATGTTGTCAGCCTCAGAACACAATATCGTACATTGCTAATGCTATACTATTTAGTGTTGTTTGGCATACATTTTTCGTACTTACATGCATGCATGCACTTCTCTGATTGATTTCCATGACATGGTGTAGGAGTAGGTCAGCATGGACGGGGCGAGCGGAGCCATTACCCAGTACGACTCCCAGGAGACGCAGCCTCCGGAGTTCCCGTTAGAGGGCGGTAGCGCTACATTCACACGGGTCTGACTTGTGCCTAACACGGACAAGTGGTAAGCGTCAGTAACTTTCACAATTCGTAAGTCTGAGACGTCATACGATTTCCTTTAATTTGTGGGCACTGTTGTATCGCAGGTTTGGTGATCGAGATGTCGCACGAGCCATCTCCGAGACCATTCGTACATACTACAAGGATGCTTTCACGTGTTGGCGGGACACCCCTGCGGATCACAAGCGGTTTTGGTGGAATTGTTTTAAGGTAAGTTTTGTGGTAAAATTGTTTGTAAGGTATGTGTGATCCGTTGTGTAATTGGTTTGTTTCCCCCAGGATAATGGTCAATTGAGCATGCATATTTATGTTCGTACATATATGTATAAATGTATAATGAGATTGTGTTGCCCGATTTTGTGTAACGTAAACCCCCAATAATCCGGATGTGTGATCCGTTGAAATGTGTAATTGGTTTACTCCGGGCGTGTGGCCCGTTGAGCGTGGGAATGTGTGTTGTTATTTGATTTATTGCAGGGAGTTAATGTGTGGCTTTTAGCCAGGAAAATGGTCAATTTTCAGGCGAAATCTGTCCGTTTCTTTCGAGGTATATATGTATATGTGTGTGTGTGTGGGGTGTGGGTGTGTTGTATGTTATATCATATATATATATATATATATATATATATATATATATATATATATATATATATATATATATATATATATATATATATATATATATATATATATATAATGTATATATATATATATATATATATAGATATATATATATATATATATATATATATATATATATATGTCTACGCATGTGTATACCCATACATAAACCCGCATATGCACATACCTGTACACGTAGACGCACCTACATAAACGCGTATACATATATACGAATATGCATATTTATGTTCATACAGAGAAGAATAAATGTGCAATGAGTTGGTTGTCCTCTTTATTTCGAATGTCATCCCCAATAATCCGGATGTGTGATCCGTTGAAATGTGTAATTGGTATACTCCGCGCGTGTGGCCCGTTGAGCGTGGGAATGTGTGTTGTAATTTTATTTATTGCAGGGAGTTAATGTGTGGGTTTTAGCCAGGATAATGGTCAATTTTTAGGCGGAACTCTGTCCGTTTCTTTCGAGGTATATATGTATATGTGTGTGTGTGTGTATGTGTATACACATACATACACCCGCATATGCACATACCTGTACACGTATACACACGTATATAAACAAGTATGTTACTAATTCATTATTGTGACTTGCATGTGCAGGAACGATTCACAGGGGATCCTGAGCATGAGGACTTAGTGAGAAGAGAATGGCAGCAGAAGGTACGGGTCAGACTGAAGGATATAGTGCACAAGACCTCCAAGGACCCTCCAGAGAAGATCATTCATTGGATGACTGATGGTATTCGCACTGCAATGAAGACCAAGAGGGACACAGATGAGGATTTCAAGAGGCGATCGGAGAGAAACAGGAAAAACAAGGTAGAGGGGCCGAAGGCAAAGATTGGGCACAGTCAGGGGTCTATATCTGCAACAATGTGGGCTCAGAGACTGGTATGAAACAGTTACATGCTGTAGTGAAATATATTATCTTCACTTTGAAAAGTTGCCCATGTGGAAATAAATATGTGTATGTGACAGGCGAAGCAACTGGAAAGAAGACCTTCGGCTGTTGAGTTATTTGTCACCACTCATTCCAAGGTTGACGAGAGCGGTCACCGCATTTGGTGCGATGAGTACGCTCAGAGTGTGTATGTAAGTATTACATTAAAGCTTCGTTCACTACGTAGATGTCTGAAATGTACGCATATGTAACTTGTTTGCCTTCCTGATTTGATTCAAACGATGCAGGAAAAATATGAGCAGCTGAAAGTGGGAACTGATGTGCAAGTCGGTTTCGCAGCAGATGATCACCTGTTCTTCAAGGCGTGGAGTGACAAGAGCTCCATATACGGCAGCCATACCATAGGCGCAAGCACTTCCTCCGCATATTCTTCTCCCATAGTAACCCAACAAGATCAGTTGCAAGCGACACAGAATGAGCGACGACTCAAGCTCGACTTCATTAGCTGAGGAGTTAGGGAGGAGTTGAGTAGTACTAGGGAGGAGTTGAGTAGTACTAGGGCGGAGTTGGAAGAGAGGAGATGGATGTGCAACGGAACTGCTGCTTAATGCTCAGCTTTTCAGCGCTGCTTGGCCACCCCACCCGTGCCGACAACTCTCAGGCATCGTCGTAGATGTAGGTATGTGTAGATGTACATGTTAATTGGAATTTCGGCTATGTGTAGATGTAGGCAGCGTCGTACTCTGTCACATTGTAATTTCATGCACGTGACTGATGGAACTCTATAATTGTTGTGTTCGTGGAATGCGAAATTGTGGATATTTTGGTGCATTTTGTGTAATCTCGATTTAATTTAGAGATGCTGAACTACATGGTATGTATATAGCAAACAATATGCCTAGGTTGGAGATCGAAATTGATATTCTGGTCTCTGTTAGAGACCGAAATGCAAGTTTGGTCTCAAACGCAGGCTGGCAGAAATCTGCCAGCCTGCGTTTGAGACCAACCTGAAAATCGGTCTCCAATTGAGACCGATAACCGGTCTCCAGTGGAGACCGAGGCAATATGTTTGGTCTCAAACGCAGGCTGGCAGAAATCTGCCAGCCTGCGTTTGAGACCAAATATATTGGTCTCCAATTGAGACCAACAGTTTTGGTATCAATTAGAGACCATCCAAATTTGGTCTCTAATGGAGACCACGGAACTTGGTGTCAATTCGAGAACGGCCAAATTGGTCTCTGTTAGAGACCGAGTGGCTGGTCTCTAATTGAGACCACAACATTTGGTCTCAAATAGAGACCGGCTCATTTTTGGTCTCAGATGGAGACCGGCTTAGCTTGGTCTCAGTTGGAGACCGGCTTAGCTTGGTCTCAATTAGAGACCGGCCATATTTGGTCTCAATTAGACACCACTATGCGCTTTTTGGTCTCTAAATTTGAATTGCTACCAAAGGTTTAGAGACCGAAGAATTTCGGTCTCTGTTTGGTCTCTAAAATTATTTAGAGACCGGCTTGCCTCAGTTAGAGACCGAAGAGCTTCGGTCTCTAACTGGGCGCTTTCTTGTAGTATATCGATCATATTCTCAATTGGTTTTAAAATGAAGTCCTACTTAATTAATTTTATTGTGATGAACTTTGATTTAATTGAGATCCTTTCTTGAATGTTCTCCATAAGGTGATTGTGTAAACAACCGTTCATATGTAGTACTATATATAATGAGCTCTATTATGTACTTTTATAATATATCAACCTTGTTAAATATTAATGCATCTTACAATTTACCTTCATTAAAATTGTTGTATTTTTTTTTTTTTTTTTTGGTGCAACAAAAAAAGAACGTTGTATATTTAAAACAAGTCTAAATCGCTTCAACTGTTTACTAGTGCTTAAATATCACTCTTCTAACCATGTTTCGAGAATTAAGGAAGTTGTTGAGCAAGAACGAAATGTGGTACGACCCCCCCCAAAAAAAATTCTATCTGTCTATATCAAGTTCCACTAAGATCACCACTTTATTTAAATTAATAAGGCATCAATTGATGCTCATCTTTTGTGTAGTTAGTGCTGTTAGTCTATATAAGACGACTTCTTTTTTATTATGGACATTTGATTTAGTCCAGTCATCTTATTTCATGTAATTAGAAGTGGCTGAATGTGCAAATTGTGCACACTCTCTCAATTTCACACTGTCTATTAGTTGACTTTGACTCAAATCAAACATCTAAAGAACTCGCGGCTCCTCTTTTTCCATAGTGGCTCCATTCCTAACTATTCCATGCATTCATTTGCATTTCCTTGCATGCTTAGACTTTAAATTATGCGTTTATGGGCTTCATTTGATTACGCCTTTTTTTAAATCTTTTTACAAATTAGCTATAGCATGTGAAGCTCAAATTATTTCTTGATTACGCTTTTATTTAGAGTGGTCGTTTTAACCAAGAAGCAAATGTTTCCTTAGACTTTAAAACCTTGGACTTAATTTGGTCATAATTATATTTAATTTCTTCAAAAAAAATAATCTGTCTTTTGAGTCTTGATTGAATGAATTAATTGAAACTACTTAATTAGCTAAAAATGAAGAAGTTAGCATGCAGAATCGGTTCTTACTCACTTATACATCATCAAATAATGAAAATGAATATTTGATTATATGTGGATCTAATAAAATAGACATGTGTTCAATCAGTTGACCTGAATGATGTAAACTTATATCTAGTTTAGGACTTAAAATAGGATAAACCTCATGTTCACTAAGGTTAAATTAACCTGACAAAAATCAAACCTAATTAGTAACCTAAATTCCCTCAAAGCGTTTTCTTTGCAAGACAAATTTAACTAAAACAATACATATATTATTGGCTTGATTATGGCTTCACTTGAAGTCAGCTTAAATAAAGTTACTCATTAGTTTACATAAATCAATTTTTTTTTTCTACGTAGTAATAAAATATGACCTAAAAACTTAAGCAAGTGTTGATATCAGCCACATTATGAAAATAAATTAGATCCATAAATGTTGGTCTAGTACCGGCTTCAAGAATTAATTTTGCAATGCATTTAATTAACAAGCTCACAAACACAGAGTTAGAAAGCAGTCAATGGCGTGTACCTTTTTTTTATGCGATCATGTTAGCTAGCTAACGCTAAGAAATGAATGTCCTCTTCCTTTAATTTGGCTAGATTGGAATCATGGAATGTCCTAACATTCCAAGTCAAAAGCCAAAAAAAAAAAAAAGAGAAACATCCGAAACACCACATTTGCTTCGAGCATGACGAATTCATTACCTCAAATTGCAGTCATCATCAGCATTCAACTTCTATAAATTGTTGGCGCCATATCCGTCATCCGAACTACACACACTGCTACCAAAATGGTTACTTCTCTCGCAACCTTCCTCTTCATCATCTCTTTGTCCATTTCGTCTCTGTCTCTGACACGCTCAAACCCCCTCCAATCGAACTTCATGCAATGTCTGTCTAAGCAAATCAACCGCCCAAACCCCTTCTCTTCTTCTTCATGCTTCACCCCCGACAACTCTTCCTTCGCTTCCATCCTCAACTCCACAGCCAACAATCTTCGCTACCTACTCCCCTCCGTCGAGAAGCCCCAGCTGATCTACATGCCCCTGGACGAGTCCCACGTCCAAGCCGCAGTGGTATGCGCCAAGGGGCTCGGCATTCAGCTCAGGGTCCGAAGCGGGGGCCATGACTACGAGGGCGTCTCCTTTGCCTCTGAGCTAGGGGACCCCTTTGTGGTCCTCGACATGTCCAAGCTCCGGTCAGTCATCCTCGACATCGATGATGAGACTGCGTGGGTGGAGGCAGGGGCCACCATCGGGGAGCTCTACTACCGGATCTCCCGGCAGAGCCCCACCCACGGCTTCCCCGCTGGCCTCTGCACCAGCTTGGGCGTTGGAGGCCACATTACAGGTGGGGCCTACGGCCCTATGATGAGGAAATACGGTCTTGGGGCGGATAATGTGGTGGATGTTCGAGTTGTGGATCCGAATGGGAACATTCTAGACCGCCAATCCATGGGGGAGGATCTCTTTTGGGCTCTGAGAGGCGGAGGTGGGGGTAGTTTTGGTATTATCCTAGCTTGGAAGTTGAAGTTGGTTGCTGTTCCTGAAACAGTGACCACCTTCACAGTTGCCAAGAGCAGTTTAGAGGCGGGCTTCACTGAGCTCGTGTACAGGTGGCAACAAGTGGCCGATAAGCTTGATGAGAACCTCTTCATCAGGGTGGAGTTTCTGCCCGGGACAACCTCTAATTCAACAACCCAAAAATCATTGCAAGCCTTGTTCAACGCCATGTTCTTGGGCGATGCAAATCAGCTCTTGCAAGTCATGCGCCGGAGCTTCCCTGAGTTGGGGCTGCAGCAGAAGGATTGCAACCAAATGAGCTGGATTGAGGCTGTGGTTTACATAGCCGGATACCCGACCGGGACTAGTCCGGATGTTCTGCTTCAGGGGAAGCCCTTGTTTAGAAACTACTTCAAGGCCAAGTCCGACTTTGTGAGGCAGCCCATCCCACAGCCTGCCCTATATGGCCTTTGGAACAAGTTATTGGAAACCGATAGCTTTGTCATGATCTGGAACCCCTACGGGGGGATGATGAGTCAGATTCCAGAGGATCGCACCCCCTTCCCTCATAGGAAAGGCACCATGTACAAGATCCAATATGTGGCAACTTGGCAAGATGGGGAGGCCAGTGAAGCGCAACACATGGCTTGGATTAGGGACCTCTATGCCTATATGGAGCCTTATGTGTCTCAGTCCCCTAGGGAGGCGTACGTCAACTACAGGGATCTCGATCTGGGAATGAACAAGGACGGTCAAACGAGGGGCGCACCTGAAGCGAGTGCTTGGGGAATTAACTACTTCAAGAACAATTTCGAGAGGCTAGTCCGAATTAAGTCTAAATTTGACCCTGAAAACTTCTTCAGGCATGAGCAGAGCATCCCACCCCTTCCCTCGTCAACTAGGAAGGGAAAGGTGCACCATAAGAAGCCCAGAAAGGCACACCATAAGAAGCATGGCTGGTAGAAACCATGATCAAGAGTCATAATTAGGAATTCCGAGTTTAATTAATCTTTGATGTCCAAAAATATAGTCAAGTAACCATGATTAAGTCCGGTAACAATAAAATGCGTTACTAATAACAAGGGGATTAATGAGTGTTTGTTTGGTTTTGTACCTATCAAAAGGAAAGTGTGCACAAGCACACCGGTGTTTAAGGGCATGCAATTTTGGTGCACTTGTGTGTCTGCTAATGAAACAAGTTTTTTGTGTCAGCCTCAGTTTTCTTGGACAATTACAGGAAGCATTGTCAAGGCAACGGTGCTTCTTTTTCAAAACTGTAAACAGTACCACTGAAGTTGGCTTTGGGTTTTTTTTTTTTTTTGGGGGGGGGGGGGGGTTCTTGGAGCAATACCTATTATGATTGTTAGCAATATAGCTCTGTTTTTCATAGTTTAAGAATAATTATCAAGGATGGAAAGCCTGTGAGACAAATTGTCTGTTGTGAACACTTGACTGGTTCATGCTTGTCGTAGATGAGGGAGAGGTTTGGGTAATTTAGCGCAGAATATTAGGATGGTGTGATGGAGTTTCAGATGGGGCCAGTCATACTAATGCTAATGAATAACAAGTTATAGAATGAAGAATGCTCAGCTCAAGCTTAATATGGAGTATGTTTTTGGGCCAAAAGCAGACTCAATTAAGCATTTCCATAATTGCATTTACACCTAGTTTTGACGTGCAGCGGTAGCATTTAGTTGAGGGTAAACTTCGGCAAAGTCATGATAATATGAATTGCTGAAACACTCTTTGCTTTTCTAGCTAGTCCAACTCAGTTGTCATATAGTTGATTGACGCAGGTATTTGAGATGATGAAGCAAACGCTTATTAAAGGTGGCGAAGAGCAAGAGAAGGCCACGAAAGAGTTGCTTGAGAAACTGGACGGAGCTGAACAAGGGGATGATCAGGAGGAGATATTTCCAAACGGGATGCAAGCATTCCAAGAAGACTCAAAGCCAGGGTACCAGTCGTTTGTGATGTATGATGCATCCATAGAATAAATGTGCTACAACATATAAGCAAAGTCCCAACCTGTTCCATTAATTAAATAGCGTCGCCAATGCTACCGTATCTTGTGAATGAATTATCAAAACAAGGCATGCCTGCGTTAGTATGGATAGACTAATAGAAATATGAACGGGTTTGATTTCTAACAACAAATTTCTGAACTGAATTTTACTCGAGTGTCTCTCGCCATATTTGGGTGGCCCCCGAGATTTTCTAGGATGATGACTGGCTAGTCCAGCGATCTGCCTTGGCTAGAAAATTAGATAAGGGCCAACATATGTGGGTTACAAAACAACATGCCCATGCTCATGCTCATGCAAACTGCAAACGATCAATCTCAACGATAGTATGCATTACCAACAATTACCAATGGCAAAATGGGCCCACCAACTAACTGCTTCACTTACGGGCTTCATCCTTTGTCCAATACCCAAAGTTCCGATGGCCTGTCCTAGGACTGCCATCCCGATTCTTTTGGGGTATGTTTGGATAATATGAAAAAGTAACTAAAATAAATTTTCAAGAAAGTAAAATTTTTATCATGTTTGAAGTGAAGAAAAAAGGAATGAAAAAAAAAATTAATAAGGGGAAAAACCTTGAGGAAACATTCAGGAAATATAGGACAAAACATTTTGAAAGCCTACCCCAATAATGCTCTCAGCTCAATTCTGAACACTAACCTTCCACACCTTTCTCTTATAGCTCCGCCCCTCCCTCTCTCTCTCTCTCTGTTGTCTGGCATGCATATATATATATATATATATATATATATATATATATATATATATATATACTCATGATAAATCTATTAGTTTTGTAAAAGCAACTTAAAAAAGTTTTTGATATTTTATGTTTTGGTGTAGAAGAGGGGCTAAGCCCCTACATTAGTATTATGATTTCCTAAAAAATCTAGGCCAAGCGATCCTTGCAGTATTTGCATTCAATACATCAATGGCCTCCGGGGGCGGGGTATTAAAATAAACTATTTCAATGACTTTGAAAAATCCTAAGTTAGCTAACCTATCCGCCACCTGGTTAGCGTCCCTGTAGCAATGTGACACCTTCACTTCCCAGTTTCCTTGAGCAATAATTTCTTTGCACTGCATGATTAGTAGTTTATGTATGAGGTTCCATAAACCTTGTCCTCGTAGCATGCGCACAATGATCACTGAGTTGGTCTGGAGCCAGACTTTCTTCAATCCTAGCTCTCGCACCATGCGTAAGCCACGTAACACTACTTTAAGTTCCGCTTTAACTGAGGTGCAGGCGCCAAAGTTCTTAGTAAATCCACGAATCCATTCTCCTTGATTGCCTCTTATGACTCCTCCACCAGCTGCAACTCCCGCGTTGCCCTTGGAGGCGCCATCTATGTTTAAACTAATCAAATTAACCATCTAATTAAAAACTAAAGTATACAACAAAGTTACTTTAAAGAAGAAGAAGAAGAAGAAGAAGAAGAAGACAGAGAGAGAAGAGGGAAGTAAAAGTCAGCCGGGTGCATTTTCAAAAACTTGAATATAGTCGGTCTATCAGGTGTATAAGTTTTCTGACGATGTGCCTAATATGTGATGCACTAAGAATTTGCGGTGTTCTTAACGGATCTTAAAGAGTGGAGGAGCATGGCTTTAACTCACAGTATCCATTCCGTACCTTAAAACTTGATTAATAGGCTTACGCGTCTTCACAATACAAAAATACACAACCTTTAATTTGTAGGCCCCCACTTCAGCTAACACACCGTGTCCATGCTAAATATCGTTTTTAAATAATGACTGCCTCAGATCTTGGCATCTGTCCTTGCTTATGGTAGAGACACATGGCCTGATGCAAACCAATTACCAGCTACCCTTGAATGTGGGCCCAGGCCCATGTTGGCCCGCTCCTTTCATTCAATGCATCTTTTGTTTTTAAATATTTTAGTTGGGCTCACACTCAAAGGGCCCAATTAGAGGAGGAGGCTGTTTTCTTCCATTGCCAGGCATATCTAATCCATTTTTAGCACGTGCTCCCGAAATTAAGTGGTGGAACCCCTCGCTAACACGTGTACAACTACCTTTGGAGACCCCATGGGGGTCCATTTGGGCCTGACGTGAGCTCTTCCTTCCACAAGTCTCTTCCATTTAGAGCTCAGCGGCCCATCTCTCTCCAGACTCTCTGTTGCTTTCTTTTTTGCCACTTGTCAATTTTACAACCTCACAGCTAAATGATAAAATGGAATTTATCCCCTCACCGACAGCCAAAAAATATAAAACCTTTGAAACATTCAAATTCATAAAACATTGAGGAAAAAGGTCAACAATTCAATAACGCAAT
>JAKOGI010000826.1:0-80000 GCA_029747015.1 Carnegiea gigantea | reverse complement strand
GGGAGCGTGTGTGGTCCACGCGCCACCCCTCCACAGCCGATCTAATGGGTATGGTGTATTTCTCAGCGTTGTCGTCATTTTAGCCCTTCCCGCTTTAATGTATTTAAGTTTTCATGTAGATTTCGGAACTTTCATCGTATTATATTGTTGTATATATTGATATGTTCAAATCTAAGGCGTTGAAGGTTTGTAATGTGGGATTTTGGGAATTTTTTGGGAATTTTGGGGATTGGTTGCTATTTTTAGGTTATTAT
Organism: Carnegiea gigantea; assembly: GCA_029747015.1. Taxonomy (NCBI): domain Eukaryota; kingdom Viridiplantae; phylum Streptophyta; class Magnoliopsida; order Caryophyllales; family Cactaceae; genus Carnegiea; species Carnegiea gigantea. Next base: position 79,746 of record JAKOGI010000826.1, on the reverse strand, counting down.
GTTCAAAGATCATAAATTTTTGTTAATGGAGATGGTTCTCTCACTCGTTGGCAACTTTTCGAGGCCTTGAATCCGATTCTCCGTTAGGATCTGCGGACTATTGTTCGTGCTCTTACTTCTGGTACATTTCTCTCTATGTTTTTATCCGAATTGGTATTCTGGGTTTTCTGTAACTGTTTTTTGTGATGTGGGTTTTTTCTTTTTTTGTTTTTTGTTTTTTTCGTTTTAGATGGTGACGAATTCTACGGACTTCTGGATCTAGATTAGTTAAATCTCTCTTTATAATTTACCATTTAAAGTTTGTGATCTGGGTAAGTTAAAAGTCATTCATATATATATATATATATATATATATATATATATATATATATATATATATATATATATATATATATATATATATATATATATATATATATATATATGGCTTTAGTTTGTGTGTGGGTGATATAAACCCATAAATCATACATTAATGACTATAAACACTTCAAAGTTGCATTTCAGTTTGTGTATGGGTGATATAAAGTGAGGATTATACATGTTAATTCCATATTTTCTTATGTCTATGTTATGCCCTTTATGACATCCCCTGCCCTATCCATTCAATTACATTTTCAGTTTGTGTGCGGGTGATATTGTTAGAGAAAAAGTTTTAATATTTATAAACCCCAAGTGCAAGGTGCAAGGTGCATCGTTGAATACTCGGGGTGTCGTCCGCAGAGAGTTGAGTTTTCAAGTATCAGAGCTAGCTAAAGCGTCTCAGGCTAGGCAAAACTGAAGGAATAGAAAATAGAACTAAACTGCTAAAGCGAAAACAAAAGGACTATAATTAGACCTAAGATAAACCAAGTAATTAAGTCAAGCCCAAATCTTTCCTAGCTATGCTAGCATTCAGAGTTGATCGGTTGCATCGTTGAGGCAATCTAAGCCCTTTCTCAAGGGTCAATAGGCTAATCTAGTTGCTCTAACCATCTATTTTCATGGATTAGTTTAACTAAACTACCAGGTTGACAACCCGTGACCTAACTAGCGACGAGACTATTTTTATACCCCAATCCCAACTATTCTCTCTACCCACATTAGATAATCGATGTCACCTCTCAGCAAAAATCAATTGTCCCAAAACACAAATGAAAGCTCTTTTAAACATTTCATCGAATACGTGGTGGGCGTGAAAGAAAATTCTAAATTATAGGCATAAACAAGGTAGGGTTCGGGCATAAACAAGATTAATTAGCTATTAAGGGCTAGCCACAATCCAATCCAACACAAAATCAATCATCAATCATTAACAAAATACAAAAACTCAAAGTAAACCTAAACTAACAAAGAAGAAGGCAAACATGAACAAGAGAAGGAACCGAATGAAATTAATCCAATCTAATCAAACTAATTAAACATGGATTAGCAATGACAACTAAACATCTAAGCTAAACAAATCTAATACAAAAATTAAACGAGCAAAACCTAAACAAGAACAAGATATGAAAGAGAGAGAGAAGAGAACTTATACTTGATTAATGGAATGAACTTGAAATCCAAAGCTTCGAATTCAAAATACAATCTACAACATCCTAATCTAATCCTTCTATTGAGGTTTTTATTGACTAAAGCCTAAACTAAAACTAGCCTAAAATTGCCAGAGAGAACCCCGAGCGACCCCCCGAACAAAACACTCGAAGGGGTATTAAATAGACTCACGCGACCGAACGGCAGCCCGGGGGGCATGACCGTGCCACATGGCACGACCCCACCGTGGAGGGTGGCACGGCCTCTCCGTGCCATTTTTTTGGCGCGGTGGTTCGGCCCCCCCGTCGTTCCTTTCTTGCCTGCTTTCACTGTTTTTGTCTGTCTTCGCTCCTTTTCGTGGTACTTACTCCGTTTGAATTTATTTCCTACAAAACATAAATAAAACAAGTAAAAATTCGAAAGATTAAGTTATTACACGAGCTAAAAGTGGATGAAAGAGGCACGTAAAATACGACATTTTTTTACCTAACCTATGTAAAGTGAGGATACCGTAGTTTTGATATTATTGTTGTTTGTACATGTTAATTCTGTATTTATTGTTTTGCATGTTATGACATTCATCAGTGTGTGTGTGTGTGTGTGTGTGTGTGTGTGTGTGTGTGTGTGTGTGTGTGTGTGTGTATATATATATATATATATTGGAACAATGGAAATCAACCAAAAAGATAAGTAATATTATATAAATAACCTATATGTTCATCTTTTAAGTTTGAACCTCAATCTTGATTGTTGTGATCATCATCTGTTTTAGGCAGCATTTTTTAGACTTATATGGTTCGATGAGGAGGGATGAGGGAAGGGTATTGTATACTGTGGTAAATTATTTAGTGGAACGAACACCGTAGTTGTAGTTAGTCGATTTAAAATACTTTTGAATTTTCAGACATTATAGTTTTTAAATTCGTGTTAATTTTGTGTATGTTATGCCCTTCATAACATCCCCTTCCCTATCGATTTAATTCCATTTTCAGTTTGTGTATGTTGTTTTGACATTAAATTCATATTATTATTGTTAATTTTGTATTTAATTTTTTTATGTTATGACATTCGTGAGCATATAATATATATATATATATATAATATATATATATATATATATATATATATATATATATATATATATATATATATATATAATGGAACAATGGAACTCAACCAAAAAGATTAGTAATGTCTTGTGATGGGTAAAGTATACATGCAGTAATCTTATAAATAACCTGTATGTTCATCTTTTAAGTTTGGACCTCAATCTTGATTGTTATCGTCATAGTTGTAGTTAGTCAATTTAAAATACTTTTGAATTTTGAGGCATTATAGTTTCTAAATTCGTTTGGATTTTGTGTATATTATACCCTTCATGACATCCCCTACCCTATCCAACCAATTCCATTTTCAGCTTGTGCATGATGTTTTGATATTAAATTCGTATTATATTTTGTTAATTCTGTATTTAATTTTGTTTATGTTATGACATTCATGAGCGCATATATATATATATATATATATATATATATATATATATATATATATATATATATATATAAAATGGAAAAATGGAACTCAACCAAAAAGATCAGTAATGTCTTGTGATGAGTAAAGTATACATGACGTAATCTTATAAATAACCTATATGTTCATCTTTTAAGTTTGGACCTCAATCTTGATTGTTTATATCGTCATAGTTGTAGTTAGTCAGTTTAAAATATTTTTGAATCTTCAGACATTATAGTTTTTAAATTCGTATTAATTTTGTGTATTTTATGCCCTTCATGACATCCCCTACCCTATCCGTTCAATTTCATTTTCAGTTTGTGTATGTTGTTTTGATATTAAATTCATATTATTATTGTTAATTCTGTATTTAATTTTTTTTATGTTATGACATTCATGACTATATATATATATATATATATTATATATATATATATATATATATATATATATATATATATATATATATATATATATATATATATATATATATATATAATGGAACAATGGTACTCAACCAAAAAGATCAGTAATGTCTTGTGATGGGTAAAGTATACATGCAGTAATCTTATAAATAACCTATATGTTCATCTTTTAAGTTTGGACCTCAATCTTGATTGTTACAGTCATAGTTGTAGTTAGTTAGTTTAAAATACTTTTGAATTTTCATGTGTTATAGTTTTTAAATTCATATTAATTTTATGTATGTTATGCCCTTCATGACATCCCCTACCCTATCCATTCAATTCCATTTCAGTTTGTGTATGTTGTTTTGATATTAAATTCATATTATTATTGTTAATTCTGTATTTAATTTTTTTTTTAATGTTATGACATTCATGAGTGTGTGTGTTTGTGTGTGTATAATGGAACAATGGAACATTAGAACTCAACCAAAAGATCAGTAATGTCTTGTGATGGGTAAAGTATACATGCAGTAATCTTATAAATAACCTATATGACCTTTAGTTTGTGTGTGGGTCATGTAAAGTGAAGATAAAGTAGGTTTCATAATATTGTTGATTATACATGTTATTTCTGTATTTCTTTATATATATAATGGAACAATGGAACTCAACCAAAAAGATCAGTAATGTCTTGTGATTGGTAAAGTATACATGCAGTAATCTTATGAATAACCTATATGACCTTCGGTTTGTGTGTGGGTCATGTAAAGTGAAGATAAAGTAGGTTTCATAATATTGTTGATTATACATGTTATTTCTGTATTTCTTTATATATATAATGGAACAATGGAACTCAACCAAAAAGATCAGTAATGTCTTGTGATTGGTAAAGTATACATGCAGTAATCTTATGAATAACCTATATGACCTTCGGTTTGTGTGTGGGTCATGTAAAGTGAAGATAAAGTAGGTTTCATAATATTGTTGATTATACATGTTATTTCTGTATTTCTTTTTGTTTTTGTTATGACATACATACACACATATATATATACATACATATATATACATACATACATATATATATATATATATATATATATATATATATATATATATATATATATAGATATATATATATATATATATATATATGCGTATACGTATATGTGTGTGTGTGTGTGTGTAAGGGAAATAAAAATCACCATTTGGGATATGTATGCTAGACAAATTTTATGCAAAACTCTGATTTCGGAGAACATTATATAACATAACCAACAAAGAATGATGGCTAACTTGTTGGAAAACACTTCAAAGTTGCATTGCATATCATCTTTATATACCCATAATTCGTACAATACTGACTATGAAATATCATTCATTCATACACACACACACACACACACACACACACACACGCGCGCGCGCGCACACACACACACATACATATAGCTTTAAACGTATAAGAAAGTGCTTTCACGAATTGTAATAACTTCTAATTTGGATATAAATTATTTCAGCATTTCTAATTATTAGATGGTAATTTGGTATTGAATTTTGTTTGTTATGACCTTCATCTCCGTACTAAATTCGTTTATTAATTCAATTACTAATTTGAAATATCAAAACCATTTGGTCTTTGAGTTTGTGTGTGTTATGACCTCCATCACCGTACTTATTTCTTTTACTAAATTCATTTACTAATCCGTGTATTTGGTATTTAATTGTTTGTGTGGTATGAATTTTATGACCTTATGAAATAAACTTACATGCGCTCTTTCTGTTTTGATGAACTTATGCAATTAACTTACATGGGATTGGTTGGTGTTCACGACCAACAGTACATCCCCCTCCCTGGCAGATCAAGTCGTTTTTGTGGTTTTTTGTGTGGGTGATATGAAGTCCTCTATCTCTAGTTTTAACAGATCAGAATATAATCTTACCCCATTTGATATATCTATATGTGCATTCTCTCTCAATTTTAGGTAGTTTTTGGGGAATTATTTGTGTCCATATATGGTTCGGTGAGGAGGGAGGGAAGGTATTACATATCTAGAATGGACACAACCAATTTCAGTTTCACCTTGATGTTGTAATTTTGACCTCAACACACAAATATGGGCGTTTGTGTTTTCAGGCTCTTAGTCTGCATTATCAATCGATGGGGCAAACGTAAGAATATGTTTACATCATAAATGTTTCAAGTATGATTAGCTGGGAAAGGGTGCTGCCATACCTCGAATGTAATCTGATTGTGGAGTTTTTCTTGTTGCAAGTTTCCCCTCAACACTCAATTGGTGATCCCAATATGTTTTATGAAGGGTCACAAATGTAAATATGTGGACAGAATAATTGTTTAAACTGTGATTACAATGAGATGTCTAAAAGTAAAAAAGATTGTACCCGGTTTTCCCTCTACACGCAATTATTGATCCCAATCTGTTTTATAAATGGTCACAAATATAAATGTGGACAGAATCATTGTTTAAAGTATGATTAGAATGAGATGTCTATAAGTAAGAAGATCATACCTGGTTTTCCCTCAACATGCAAGTATTGATCCCAATCTGTTTTATAAAGGGCAAAAATATGAATATGTGGGCAGAATCATAGTTTTAACTATGATTATAATGAGATGTTTATAAGTAAAAAGATCGTACCTGGTGATCTATTCAATACGCGAGTGGGGGCAATACGGCTAGCAGAGAGGATGATTATAATGAGATGTTTCAGGTGGTGAGTTTTGCCAATATGGAGATTTAGGCGAAGCTGTTGGAGAGAGGGTATGGTATAGTTGTGTTTTAGTCAAATAGTGGAAATTCAGTTTTCGAACAGGGGAGATTATATAGCTGTGAATGCATATTTTATTTTTAAAAAATTGTTAATAGTTTGCAGTTGCAGAATGTGGACACCTATAATTTCTGTGGTTTGGGGGTTTTTTTTTTTTTTTTTTTGGGCTATTGGATGCTTGGTCGATTACTGCACATAATGGGGAGAGTTAGGCGGTCACTTCAAAATTTAAAGATAACTGCTTGGGGAACAATTAGGCGAGAGTGCACAGGAATGCAGCAAATCTAAAATCCTCAAATATGAGCACTTCACCTATTTTAAAATTTATTATATAAAGATTGCAGTCAATAAAATAAGTTATTATAAACAGAACCATTAGTTAATTGAATTATCATGCCTTAACTTTCTCTACAGCCAATTATAAAAAGGTAATTTTTGGCAATAAATCAGTCGGTACTTTCCATATAATATTTGTAATCTACTAAAGTATGTATTTGGTGAACTTAGGTGGTTTTACAGGTCATTTGTTTTTTTAGAAGTTAGTTATCTTGCTTGTTGTAAACTATTAAATAATAATGGTTAATAATTAGCTATATTACTATTTGTTAATTAAATATGTATCTGATAAAATTAGTAGTTCAATTGGTTGTTAAATACCTGTTTACTATAAACTATTCGTTTATAATTAGCATTGTCAGTTTGCAAAGATGAAGAGAAAATAATAATAAAAATAAGATTCTTTTTTATTTCTGTATAATTATGCCTCTACAGTAAATATAATTGTCATAGTACTATTGTATCTAAAATGTTTAATATTTCACATTTATATTTGTGTCAGAGAGAAAGGTAAAACATAATTATGAAATAAGTTATTATTTCTTAATATTTAAGTCTTTATCTATAAAAGGTATGCATAGGATGAGCACAATGTGAGGGCCGCAAGAGAAAGGAAAAAATAACAATAAAATAATAATAATAATAATAATAATAATAATAATAATAATAATAAATGATTTATATAGATATGTATGTTATTTGTCTCGTGTGCTTCTACGTAGAGACGTAAACCTTACTCTTGTGCTCATATGCTTTGATAGTTATGGCAAAGTAAGCAAAGCTCCAATAACTTGATAGATAAGCCAAAATTGCGTCGCACAAGAAGATTTAAGATATTCGTTCACATCAGTTTATCAACTTCAAAATGATATTGCATATTGTTCCATGAGTTTTAATATGATTAACTAAATTTCAAGGTGAAAAAGAAAAGAAAACAAATATTACGTATAACGAAATCAACATGTTCATACGTGCGTCCTGTCATTTCCCTTCTAAGATGTAGAAGCCTCATGTGGCATCCTAATCATCTTCAACCCCACACTGTTCTTCCCGAAACCCTCACGTGACATCAAGATCCGAACTGGAAGTGTGGAGAAATGACCACGACAGCTAGCTTAATGCTTGATTGGTGATTTATTTCACCAGAGTTTTCACATACATACACACGCAGCTCATAGCTCTCAAAGTCATGCTTGCTTTTGGTCCCCAAGAAACCAGTGTGGAAAACTCGAGCATTTCTCACCTATAACAGTGTAAAAAGCAAATAGTCTTGCGTAACTCTTGAGAAATCATGCGAGGACACCTCATACGGAAACACAAATACTACACTCATGATTGATTAAGCCAGAAAACCAAATCCATTCATTTGACAAATACATCTGCAATCAGACTTCCTTCTCCCTAATTATCTCATCAACTACAACTGGGCAATAGCTAAAAGAAGAGAATACGGACAAAAAATCCCTTTAATGTTACCTGTGCCGACGACCCTGTGATTAATTATTTTATTATTATTGATTGGACACATAACGTATGAACAGCGCTGGAATTACTTTGACAATTTAAGCGATGACAGCTCCACCTATGCCCGGCCAAATAAATGAATTGCTTCCAGTTAAATATTAAAAGTTTTGCAAATTTTCTGCGCTTATCTTGTTTTTGAGAAGTAATCATGTAATTATACAACATTCACATGAATATAGATTGGATAAATAAATGAATTAGTTCGATTAAATAAATGAATTGTTTCGGGTTAAATATCACCTTCGTACATTACACAATATATAAAAAAATTTACATGAATTGGATAGATTACCTCCTATAGAAAGATATCCACCATTATTAGGCGACATTCTCAATGAGATACAATTTGTCAAAAATAACATACACAGTAAATGGTCTTGATTCAAGATCAAATGAAGCAACTCCATCAAATCAAGTCGCTATAACTGCATAAGGTTATAAAGATTTATTCAGATGCATTCTCAATAATTTTTGAAAAGTCATACTTGAGGTGATCTTTATATAGAGTCAACATGCATTTTTAATTGAGAACAGCCCTTGCGCATTGATCGTCGCTGCCAGCCACAACTAAGGAGACTTAAAGTTGGGATTAGTTCTCTGGGATTTACAATTTTGAGGTAGAAACGTTAACAATGTATGAGATAATGGTATACTGTTTTTTTTTTTTTTTTGGGGGGGGGGGGTGATTTCAAGTACCAGGAAAACAAATAATTGTAAGTTTTATTAGTATTTTGCATATTGTTAGTTTGATTAAAAGGTGTTGTGAATAAGAAAAAATCGATTGAATAGTATTATTTATATTTTAATATTAATAGGAAAAACTTCTTAAATTTAATTTGTACTCGATAATGAATATCTGGTATCTCATATCTATCTTATGTAATATGTAAAACTTGAATGCAATATTAGTTGTTGTGGGAAAATTTATGCTCTTAGTATTAGTTTATTTTTATTTCAAATTTTAAAATGTTTGTGTCATTTAAGTTGTTTAGCACTTGATGTAAAGAAAAATGCTTACATTCTATGAACTAAGTCAATATGGTTAATTTCTATTAGAAAATTCATGAATCTTAATTGGTGTTCTCTGCATCAAGATCATGTGGAGGACTTTGCTAATTTTTCTCATGCTTGTATTGAAAAAGTATAAGTACCTGTAGCTATCAATTCCTTATATCATATGATTGGCTCATCATGGTTAGTATACATTAAAAAACACAAACATTTTACAATGTTCCAATTGGATCTAGGATGAGAGCAATGTCTCTCAAGAAAAATCCTCAACCAGATGCAGCGTTGTGTTGAGGACAGTAATTGGAGATTAACGACAATAGCGATATATGGCTTCACTAGAACCTAGTGGGCATGCTGGGGTTTTTGAGTGTTGGATCATTGATTGTGGCTTGTTTTTTTTTTTTTTTTTTCGGGGGGGGGGGGGATATACTTGGCAATTTAAGTAGGGTAAAATATGAGTCGGTTGTGTTAGCTTGAGTACAAAACTTCAAATTTCGACTCAACTCAACAGGTTTAGAATCACATTTCATATTATTTTTCTTCCTAGAACTATTATAACAATTTTTTAAATATATAAAATAGTCTACATAATTTCAAACTATGATATTTAAAATTGTTTCAACAGTGATTTATATAACGTACCATTTATTAATTTTTTGGATCATTATTTAATTTGTTAACAACAAAACATAAAGGAAATATAACTGCATGGATGTCAAATTGTTTGACCCGCCAAATTTCTAATGAAGAATACTTAATGATGTGAGTATTTCACTTTTTCTCAAACATGTAATTTTACACAACTGAATGGGTGATTTGATTACATGATGATGTGTTGGTTAATTGTTCTTGAAAAAAAGATTAGGCATGTTGATGTTAGCACTGGTTGTTTCGGTGATGTGTTAGTAATATACAACAGTGACCTCAAAGCTAGGAAGGATAAGAAAAATTTTGACAGCGAATGAAAATTTATAAAGTTTTTCTCTTTTGAAGTCAAGTTTAATGCTTGCTAAAAGACAAAAAGTAAGCATAAAAAACTAGAGAACTATAAATTTTGCATAAAAAACTGCTAACTCTTTTATTTCATCTAATGGATACTCGATTCATTGTCCACGCCTAGTCATTGTGCCATTTGGTACAATCATTTGCATATAAAACTTGCATGGTCGTGACATTTTCCGTTACTGGCCACGTCACTCTAAAATCCATAAGCTTCACTAACTTTTCGTTCCGCCACTTCTTCGGCAATTTTTTATGTGCTTCAAGAGCACATGCTCTCATTGTCCACGTATATATATTTTTCACACATGTATTTGTCATGAATTAATTTTTTAATATATAATTGCTGATGTGATTATTGAGAGTATATTTTTCCAGATGTATGATATACAGATTACTCCTTTGGTAGTTGTTGCTAAGACCTCTTGCCAAGCTTGTACCAGACTACCGCAATCTTTTGGAGTTTCTCCATATATCATAAAAAAGTAAATAATCTTTAACCCTGTTTGACCCTCTCATGTTTCTAAACACCTCAATTAAGGATGCAAAAGAGAATAAGTAATGTTTGACTGTTGAAAAGTAGTTACACATCCCCCCCAAAAAAAAGAAAAGTAAAAAACTGATGAAGTGTAGTTGAATTATGAATTAAATATTTAAATAAAAATATATAAGATGGACATTAAACATCTATAAGAGCAAAAAAACCACCTTAGAGGTTACACTAATCAATAATGAATGAGTTAACTAATTAACAATTCTTTTTATTTTTGAACTCTTATTTACATATCCAAACGCATTCAGTTCTTTCCATTACCCTGATTGTATTTTTATTCTAATATAAAAGGAAAAAAATTGAACTATGTTTCTATTATCTTAGTTTGTTTGGTTATCAGTTAATATTGCAAGTAACAATTGCCTTACCTTGATTAACTCCTATATTTGCTAGAATCGGAAACAGATGCTTAGTTACCGCTGGTCGTTTGGAAAACAAGAACACAAATGAGGGAGTAAGTGGCTAAGTGCGCCTAGTCGCACTTAAAATGTAATATAATACCCACACAGGAATTGAATTGGAATGGTCCATTGCACTGAACTGATTGATGCAAACAGCTCAGATATGAAACCCGTTAGCTATGTCATGTCGTGTTAATGCAAAAGAGTAACCATTGTTAACTAACAATTGGACATTTCATCATCAAGGATTACTAGCTAGTGGGCTGCATTCTTCCAGAAAATTCAGGCATGTCATTGTCGTTATTAATCCGTCATACTAGGAAATATCAGCATATGCAGCGTGTAAATTTTACCCTTGGATTCCCACGTTTCTGCGCACTCCATATGTCCTTAATTTTCACATTATGTTCGGGTACCACATAATCCTGGTATACCCAAGGCTACTATATAATAATTTGTACATGTGTGGTTTAACACTATTCGAGAATTTGTGATTTAAATTTTATTTTAGTTTTCTACAAATTTATTTGATGTTTATCAGATACTATTTGTTTGTTTTATTTGGTTAAAATACTAAGGGGGTGTTTGGTAACAAGAGCGGTCTAGAGAAAAATAACTGTTTGGAAGAATTTTAGCTATTTTGATAAAGTCAAACAGTTAAAGGATGATTGGTAAAGAACTGTTTGCAGTGGCCGTTTTATTCCAAAAAGCTCTTTTTGAAAAGCTATTCTCATTAACCTTTTGAGAAGAGCTTTTTGTAGAAATGACATAATTGTCCACAAGTTTGAAAAAAGTACAGACATTTCACTCAAAACTAATTCATAGATAAGGGCATAAATAAAACTTTACTAATATATTTTTTTGAAACAACTAATTTTTACCAAATATTTTTTCTAAAAACAGCTAATTCAAACAGCCAATATAAACAGCTAATTGAAACAGCTAACATAGCATCAAACAGCAACAGCTAAAAGCTATTTACCAAACAGAGGCCAATTTAAATCAAAGAAGTTTGATTTGTTTGAAAAGAGGATTGATCATAAAAATGCGGTGTCGTAAATTGAGTGAAATTGAATTTATTTAAGTATTATGTTGCGCTGAATTATTAAATATAATTTACAAACCTTAATATAGGTTTTAGCTTTGCTTGTCAGTGATCTTGACTAATAGTATAAACTAATCGACAAGGTTGGTAAGAATTGTCCGCGAGCTAGTTAAAAAATTTAGGAGAATGGTTTGAGTAAAATTTGGAAGGGGAAGGAGAGAGAGGCTGCTTTTGGAAAGGAGGATGTCCCTATTGTAAGAGAGAACAATGAATTGAATGCCACGCGGTTGGGTGATCGAGGGTGAAGGTGAAGCTCAAAGCAAAGCTAAGCTGACTTTTGCTGGCCTAAGCCTTGGTAGTAAATGCCCCTTGCTGTCTCCTTTTGACTCTTGGAGCCCTTCATTCATTCATTCATTCACTCTCTCTCTCTCTCTCTTCTACCCATGGTTTTACATTTTGTTAGGTTAATTAATTGGCGTTTGTCTATAAATACACAGCCGAATCCGAAAGGCATTCCTACCCCAATCGTGGACCATTGTCTTTCCTTAACTAAAACTCCATAATAATACTCCCCTTCAAAAGAGGGAGAAAACCTACTAAAACCAACAAAATATAACTTGCTCATCATCATAATCAACATCATCATCATCACCACCTGCATCTCCATCTTCTTCTTGTTGGAAAGAGATCTAGAGAAAGCAAAGAGTGAAGAATTAAGACTCAGATCAGGAATCAAGTAATTAAGGTGGAATTAATAATATATATAAAGGGCAGCCCAGCGCACAAGCATTCCACGTTCACGCAGGGTATATATATATATATATATATCGAATAGAATGGGAAGGCCACCTTGCTGTGACAAAGTAGGGGTGAAGAAGGGTCCTTGGACGCCTGGGGAAGATATCATCCTCGTCTCTTACATTCAAGAGCATGGCCCTGGCAATTGGCGTGCTGTTCCCACTAATACAGGTAACCTTAGCTTTTGCTAACCTACCAGCTCCTTCATGATTATTTCCTTAACTTTTGTCCATTTCCCTCTATTTTTATGGGATTTAATTATAAACTCAATTCTTGGGTCGTTTTGCTTCTTTTTCATTCATGCAAGTTCGTATTTGTTTCTCTCAGTCCCAGCTTGCAACCATTTCTTTCGATCTTGAACATTATTTGGCCCTTCACACAATTATATGTTTCTTTCACCGTTTGTAATTTTAATTTTTCAACTTCAGTAATTGAGTCTTCCCTCTTTTCTTGACAGGTTTGAGAAGATGCAGTAAGAGTTGCAGACTAAGATGGACAAACTATCTCCGACCTGGTATCAAACGGGGCAACTTCACCGAGCAGGAAGAGAAGATGATTATCCACCTTCAAGCGCTCTTAGGCAACAGGTACGTCTTTAGTATACTCATTTTGCTTAATCAATATGCATTTAACTTCTAATACTCTCATCATGTATCTTTGACATTAATTCGGTAGAAATAAATAAAACAATTTTTTGTTAAATTTCCAATACTAGCTGTACAATTTATTGCCTGTTTTTCTAGCTATGGGATATGTTACATATTTGTACAATTAAACAGCAGTAGATAGAAAAATATATATTAAGATATGCACTTTAACCTTTTTTTTTTTTTCTGGCCCTTATTTTGCTTTCTTTTTTGGTTTGCATGTAGTTATTGCATGCCTAAAAAAGGGGTACTGCACTTTTGGTGGTTGCAGATGGGCAGCCATAGCATCCTACCTCCCGCAAAGGACAGACAATGACATAAAGAATTACTGGAACACCCATCTAAAGAAGAGGCTAAAGAAGCAGGAAGAAGGGCAAGATGGTCAAAAGTGCCCCAGCTCACAAGAAGGGTTATCTTCAAACTCGTCGTTGTCAACATCCTCATCCTCCAATAAGGGGCAGTGGGAGAGAAGGCTTCAAACAGACATTCAAATGGCCAAACAGGCCCTCTGCGAGGCCCTATCCATTGACAAGCTCACCACACAGCCCGGCCCAACAAAGCATAATTACGCCTCCTGCGCCGACAACATTGCCCGGTTGCTCGAGAGCTGGATGGTCCGGAATAAGCCCCCATCATCTTCAAAGTTCACGTTCTCGCAGGAGCACTCCACTCAGAACTACCACTCTAACAAAGACAGGCTGACATTCGGTTTCGGGTCTTGGTCTGGGTCAGGGTCTGGATCTGGATCTGCGCTGAGCTCCACCAACGACGCCACAACTCCCGTTCCGGGGTTTGATTCTATTTTTAGCTTCAACGCCAACTCCAACTCCAACTCAGAGCCGGTGTCGGTGGAGGAGAGCAAGCCCCGCTTGGCGGTGGCGGAACAAGCGGCGCCACTCTCACTTCTGGAGAAATGGCTGTTTGAAGAGGGTGTGATCAGCCATGAGAGCCAGGAACATGGTGGCTTGCTTGACATTTCCATGGATGATGACATTGCTCCGCAGCTCTTCTAGATCTTTCTTTTTTGTTTCTATTCCTTTATTTACACTTATTAAGCGTTCCCCCTATCTTTTGCTTGAAAAAATTTAGTGCGTATATTATATTAGTGTTTGGAGGAATAAGGATTTTAAGCTTAGTAGCTCATTTTGGGAGACAAACAGATTTTAAAAATGTAAATTAATTAATATTGGCAGAATGTAACTATGATCATCAGATCATCATTAGCACATAGGAGGACAAGAGAGATCCCATGTTGTTTTACTAATTAGTCACTCCGTGCATGTTTTTTGTCAATGATAGATGATTATGATATTAACATATAGAAATTGCAATTATGTAAGCTAATTTACTAACTCATTTTACTCTTATTAACTTTATTTTAGCTTTGACAACAATATTTTTATTATCTTTTTCATAAGTATTTGGACTAAGTTAAAACTGTATTTATCCCAATTTTTCTTAATTAGTGTTTTATTTTGCAAGAAAAGAAAGGGACAGTTTCATTAAGTATCAATTTCATTAAGTATCCCTCTGTAAATTCAGCATAAAGTCATTTCATTATCAAAATAAATTTCTAAAATCGTGATATCTAATTTGATACACAATGAGCATCCAATTTTCTACATAAATTGATATTTCTCGATAACACAACAAAGGAAGAGGCCCACGGATGTGAGATTTTTTTCAGTATATTATAGACATAGGCTTTGTGGACGAGGTGTCATTTATAACAAGGAAGATTGTACATGACTAGTTGAATGCCATTACAACACCTTGATGCGACTGTCAAATGAATCATCCCAAAAACTATCAACAAAGCAACAAGAAGACATCACAAGCACAACATAAAATAATTAAAAAAAGAATTCTCATATAATTGTAAAAGACTATATCAATAGCAAGATCTATGATCTTCACAATTGGGAAGACAAAGCTAATGAAAGAAAGAAAAATACCGACATCTAAAATAGTAAAGGGAAAGAAGAAACGGTGGGAAATGACCATAAAATTTTCATTCCCAACTATGGGTGGCAATGGATACGATCTGGATCGGATCTACTTAGATTCAGATCCATTTTAATTTTCTGGGTCTGGGTCTATATCCAGGCTAGACCTATTGGATATTAAAAGTTAAGATCTATTCCTAGATCCATTGGGTCTATGGATCCTAAATAGATCTACAACTTTACAAATGCATATTAGGAGTTTAAGGTGTGTGGTAACCATTCAATAAAAACATTAATATAGTTTTCAATAAAGATAATAGCAATACCTGAGATATAAAATAATAATAATTTTAATGTGCCAACTAATGAGAAGTGAAAATTATAATAATACCTCATACAACCAAGTCTTCTCAGAAACTAATGAGAAGTGACAACTATAATATTACCTCATAGTGAAGATAAATATTAAATATATAAATACATTTTGAACACAAAATTTAGATTCAAACTTCTTTTGATATTTGTTATTAGTAGTTAAGTTTCGATCTAAATCATTAAAGTTAAAATTTTGCCACTAAATTTCAAATGATATCACAAGAAATAGACGAAAAGTGATTTATTTTAATTTTATTTATTATACTACAGTATTATTATCCTTTAGTATTATTAATGGGTATATGGATTGTGTGGGTAGATAATTATTCAGTGGATACATATGCCCATCTCTAGAAATGGAGACTAGCAATGTATGATATGTCAAGGACAAGGAAGGACAAGTTTAAAAAACTTGTTTGTTGAATTTTTGGGTTACAAGAGTAATTAGTCCAATTGACCAATAGAGCGGATCTGGATCTATTGAATTCAAAAATAATGGGTCTAAACCCATCCAAATAGCACATATCTGATGGATATGGATCAGATTCAAGATCCATTACTACCCCTATTCCCAACCTATGTGGTATTGAACAAGAATATAAGAAAGCAATGCAAGGGTTTTTTCCTACCCCAAGAGAGAGAAAAAGGGATTGGAAGCGGTTGTTGATCAATAATCAAATTTTAATTATTCGAATTGAATCATGCCTTTGATAAATTGACCTTCTTGAAGCAGTTTTAATTTGCCAATCTCGAGTTTAAATTGACGAAGCAGGTGACGATCAAATAACAGATGAAACGAAATGATTACATATGATATAAATTATTTACGACTTACAAAGGATGTCATTTAGGATAGAAATTTTGAAGAGATCTAGGATTTCGATTGTCGACCATAAATAGCTTACTGTGCTTCCTTCTTCTGGCTTCTAATTAAGTACGTAGAAAATATTGTTGTGTCATGCTGATTATTATTATTTCATGTATTTGCTGCACTTTTATATGCTAGTAATAGTCTAATCTTGGCTAGATTATTATTATCCCACCTCTTGTTGAACGAATTACTCTTATTTCCTTATGCTATTGTTTTCATATGTATTTAATGTCAACATGTCATGTGTGTATTACCTTTTGTTTTTCGAAAGATTTTCAGTTTCTATTGTTTTCTTGAAACTTTTTTTTATGTGGGTCTCTTCGAATAGAATTTCTGCATGCAGAGATATCTATAGAAATAAAGTTACATATGTATGGATTTTCCAAAACTCGCAAAAGTAGAAGCTACACTAAGATTTGTTGTTGTTATTATATCTAGAGCTCAATTATATAATATGAGTTCAGGTTTTAAAGTAGGGAGACTTAACTTGATCTGGATTCCAAATCAACAAGATACCAAATGGAATGACTTGAAGTTCATTTGATTAGTTGGGTTTCATGGTTCGGATATGGTACAAACCAGTGTTACAATCGAAGAATTGGACTTATGACTCAAACCACCAATTCCAAAAGTGGAAGGCATTGTTGAAATATTTTGAAGGCATAGAGCTAATAAACTTGACATTATTCCTTTAGACTGCCAATGATACACATACAAATGGTTGGGGTGTTACAGTCCTAATTGATTGCTCGTTTCATATGTTGCATGGGTCGCAGAGGTAAATAACGTTAAGGATAGCAATAACCCAGATTTGGATCAAATCTGCCTAGATCCATGCCCATTTTTATTTTCTTAGATCCCGATCTAGATCTAACCAAAACTCATTAGATCTAAGAAAATTAGATCCAACTACACCCATATCGATCTTTTGCATTTGTGGATCTTAAATAGGTCCATATATGACCTTGCTAACATTTTTTTATTAATAAGAAATAGGGATAATCCATTAATGAAAAGCTATATGGCATATACAATGAATATCTCCTAACAAAAGTAAATCTAAAACATCAACTTGAATAATTCTCTTCATAAAGTTAACAGTAAATATACTATTGATCGGCGCTAAACTTGTAACAGCATTCTTACTACCAATCGCATTCTTTGATGTCAATGCATCTTTTCCGAATATCGGCGAGCCATAGTATAATTTCATGAAGTAGATGTCCAATTAACGTGGTAGATTACACTTAAAAGAAAGATCTTCATATTAGAATCATATGAAATTCTATTGTTGATTCATTCCTTAATTAAAAAAAAGTAGATCTAATACAATAATTTTCAAATTCTACTCGATAAGAAATTCACTCTAAATTTTCAAATCCACGATAAACTGCAAAAGGCAATGACTCAAACTCACACTAGCGGTGAAAACAATCTAACTCACACTAAAGGTGAGAATAACCAAACTCACACTAATGGTGAGAGAAATAAGCAATCAAACTCTCACAAACTGGAGAGAAATTTTACTAAAAAAGAGACAAAAATATTAGTAAATACCTGACAAATGAATAAAACTTCAAGATGTATTAAGATTGGGGCATACTACCAGCAATTATTATTGCGGATAGCAGCCCTTTATTAGAGTGGATGAATGTTAAGATTTTTCGTGAGGAGGCTAGGGTTTTTTGAGAGAAGAGGAGGAGGGGACTGAACATAACCTCATTAAAAAATGAAAAAAAAATAATGATACTTCTTGTCTTTTAGATTGTCCAATAAGATCAGCAGTCCAATAAGTATGGTAAATTCTTAGTCTAAAAATATACATGAGAAAGTGTATTTTAACTAAGGTATATATGGTATATTATAATTCTTACCAGATCAGATATATGATATTTCCTTGTGACCTTGGGTTCATAGTTCACACTGGGCAAGGACTATATTTGATAAACAACTGTTAGACATTAGTTGTTTTTATTAGCTATTAGCCATTTGTATAACTATTTGTATTCCGGTTGCATTAGTTATTTCTAGGAGAAAGTGTTTGATGAATTACCTGTTTCTGTAAAAGATCTGAGTGAACAACTAATCTTATAAAATAGCTCATAGAAAAAACTTTTTGAGAAGTAGATTTCAGGAGCCAACCAACTAATTTTGTCCTAAAATGCTCATTTTTGGCAAAAAAACTCTTAAGAAAAAATTTTTTGTCAAATGCCTCCAAATTACGTTCCTGTGTCATTATAGGTTAGCTTATTCTGAGTCCCCCGGCCCCAAACATTATACGAAATTATTCCTATCATTAAATGTTTCTGCTTATAAATAATGTATGGTTAGGTTAGATTTTTTCAACCAATCAAATTCATTACCAATAATATGGGAAAATGTTAGCTCTGAGAGGATACGTGATGATCTTGTAGATGTCATTCAACAGCCATTTCATGCACAAAGTGATAGTTGACCTAGATGTGTTTGCTACGATTGTGAATCACCGAATTGACAACAAGGTAAGTGGTGGAGACATTACCTCACAACAAACATTCATGGACTTGAACAAATACACCTAGGTGCAAAAGAAGCCGTGGAAGCCATTGGATCTCAACAACAATGCATGCAGCAACTCCATGTTTAATTAGCTTCAATAGAATATCGTAAAATTGTGGGGTGCTTTTTGGCTTGCTAGGATACCAGATTGGTGCAGCAGGCATTAGGACACTCGCCCAACATGAGCTCTGTCTTGGAATTGGAGTTGAAGAAAAGTCCATGATTAGCAATACCCTACAAATACTTGGAAATATTCATGACATAATGTAGGTGAGTGGTGCGCGAATTCGAAGCATGCTTAAACTAGAAAACATATGCATGACATAGACAATATCAGGTATAGCCATCAATGGTGAGGTATTGTAGCACATCATCCATATTCCGATATTCAAAATATGCAACTGATATATATTTATACTATGATCCCTATTTAAGAGCACCAAAGTTCTGCTTCCACGTCCAACAACAACACCTTCTAGCGTGGGTACCGCTTTCGCAGAGTGTAGGGAGATCCAAATGTAGGTAACCTTAACTCAACCGGCATGACTGCCCGTTGAGAGGCTGATTCCAAGAGACTCACAAAATAAGATTTTGTAAAAACATTTTATAGGAGAAGGATTTTGTGGAAATATTTTATAGAGGAAGGATTTAGTGAACACGTTTTATGGAGCAAAATTAAGGATAAGCATCACAGAATTGAACTAAAGAGTACTAATAAAATCAGGGGCAATAACTATGAAAACATTAGCACAACAAAGTAGAGAAAGGTACCATACCTTAGTCAACAGACGTAGGCAAACAATGTTTTTTCTCAGATACAAGTCCTACCTACATACAAACACAACATCCGAACACTACAGGAAAAACTGTCCTTCTCCACACTTAAAATTGTATTTGCCCACGGATATATGTGCAGCAAGTATTCTTCGCCGCACTTAAGCTAAGCGTGCCGATTGAAAGAGTGGGGAAATATTCCCCGCACTTGATATCCGCAGCAAGGTTTACGTTTCCCACACTTATAAGTGTGGGGAATGATATCTTTCCTCACATATGTATACGTGGGTAATGTGTTGCGCATATAAGTGTGGGAAAATTTAGCTCATTGTAAACATTACGCTGCTTGTCACTGCTCTTATAAGTGTTGCAACTTGAACCTATTCAACTAACTTTTACACAACTATTTTTTGAACGAATTCGTAAATAATTTGGTGGGAACTTTTTTAGCAACTTTTGGTGCCTTCAATAAGTTTTCAATTTTTGGTAATAATATAAACCTTCATAAATTAAAAATTTTGAGCATTTTAGCAGATATATATATATATATATATATATATATATATATATATATATATTAGCTATAAAATTACAAAAATAATACGACAAAATCATAATAATTATTGGAATAATTGTTGCTATCAAGACATCACAAGTACTGTGATAGTAAAATAGAAATGAAATATCCCGGACGCATCCTAAGACTGAAAATATGTTCTAAGAATGTGACATAAATACATAGCAAATAAGTAAGAGTTTCTAAACTAAAATCCATGTGTAACGTCTAAATGAGAGAGGGGAATCAAGGGCTAATATTTCCTCCATTTCTTGTCCCTTCTCGTTGCACATTTCCCTTGGTTGTCACCTAAAAATACCAAATCAATCCATTAGAATAAATATCACTCCACATTATAGAAATTGAAGCAAACATCAATCATCTTGAAAATAGAAGACATTGTTATATACTGCAGAAAGAAGTGATAAACTTACAAGTGTAATTTCGTCCAATTTTTCACGAAGCACCATATCTAACATACTTGGTTCAACCTTACGTTTGCAAATTCCCATAGCCTACAAGGACGATGAAAATAAAAAATTAGAACTTAGAAAAAAAAATAATATGAGTTCCGTGTTCTCTAAAGAACGATATTAGAGAAAAATAATATTAAAAAATGATGACAAATAATTAAAACTTCGAAAAAAAAAATATTGCAATTTGTACCACTCCTGCTAGATACACACAGTCCTGCACATTGTAACACCCCTGGACTGCAGCTCTGTAGAGATTTGACAAACTTTTGTGCTCATGCCAAACTAGAAAAGGCTTGATGCGACAACTGTTTATGGCAGAGTTACTGAAGAATAAGATACATGTGAGCGAGCAACCACTGAGAATTCAGCCGAAAACTACAATTCCCTTAAGGGGTAAATTCACTGAAAAGTCTGGGAGGACATAAAATGGATAACTTTGATAAGCCACAGGCAGTGCACTGGAAAGAACATGGGTAAAACAAACAGCCTGAGACACCTAGCTTCGTAGAACAATATGCATAAAGAACCTATACTCTAACTGACAGTAAAGGCAGATGAACTGCATGATACAAAAACATGTACGAATCTACCTTCCTGTGAGGCTGCAAAAGGAGAGGAAATACAGGAGGGCTGGTGTCATAAAATGCAATACTCATCTAGTGGAAAACGTTTCTTTCTTTTTGCAAGATATACACACAATGCAGCATCACCAAATATGAAGGGGAGTGATAGAGACCTCTGATTCGTGAAAGTAACTTTCAAACCATTGCACCTCAAGAATGTTTGAACTTTTAAAATAACAGTTAGATGTGCATAAATCTTGAAGGCATGCCCAGAACCTAAAATCAATAGACACATTGACACTCATCAAGTGATCACATTCTTACAACAAAGAACCAAAAAAAAGTGGCTATGGGTTGATTCTCCCTAAAGTCCAGCATCTATCTCCATGTAAACTTCCGCTACATTCAAAGACTTGCCTCGTATTGGTCTTCAGCTTCAAGTAATCCACCTGCAAAATAAAGGGAAAATGAGGCTGGCAAGATGAATAAGCTTCATAGTACACCTATGCAACTTAAACATTAACATGATGGAAGAACCTTTTCTGGATCAAGAACCAGCAGACAAAATGTACCCACTGGACCAACAGAAGGATCCAAACTGATATTCTTAGGCAACTCCTCATTAATGGAGGGTAGACCCAGATCTGGACTCAAATACTGCATCCTTGATCTCAGGGAACTAGCAAACCAAGATTTCTCCCTTTGCTGCATGACATCTAAGAATAAGAAAAGGCAAAATGCAAAACAAAGGTTCACAACAACAGCGAACATGATTATTATAGCTAGTTGCTTCCAAATGTATTCCATTCAAAATTTGCTCAAAATAATCGCCCACATAAAATTACTCAACATCAGTTTACTAAAGCTAAAACCCACAATCTAAAATCAACCTTCAGCTAACACCTTCTATCAAGCTACCAGATTCGATTTTCAGCATCAATTTATAACATCAATCGCAAGCCATTTGAACCGACTAAATCACGAGGAGAAGGGGAGAAAAATAGAGCACAACAATTCAGGCACAATCACCACCTCACCACCAACAATCAACTTTTCAAAACTCAATCTCCATAGTCGAACACCCAGCTAGAAATATTATCACCAACAACTAAACATAGCACAACTGTATCACCACAATCAATCAACTATAAACGATGCTAACTCATTAAATCAAAATCGAAATCATCATCATTCAACATTGTAAAATTAATAGAACAGCTAAGGAACTGAAAACAAACCGAAGCAGAACCCAGACCTCAGTGACGCACAAGCTTCAAAATTCTTCAAAAATGGCGGATTCACCATGGATGGTTGCACGAACATAAAAACAGGGGAGGGGGATTCGAACGAAATTTGACAAACTAACATTCAATTTTTGCAAAGTCGAACTAGTATTGTGAATTGCTACTGGGAAACTCGAAATTATAGCATAATTACAAGAAATTCGAAGCTAGGCAAACCGAAATCCATGAAACCCTAATTCTGAAAATCGAAATAAAATCGAAATTAAAACCAAATCTAAACTTAAATTGACCCTAATCTAACCCTAAATTAAACACTAAAATTACCTACTCTCCTCTTCAATGGTGTCGCTGCTCTCATATATACCAAGCCCTACTTCGCTTCTCTGCCGTTCGATTGGGGAAGTCGCGGATGGTGAAGATGAAGCAAGCTGTGTGCTATGCTGGCGCCCTGTGCTTGAATCGCGGATGAAGATGATGGTGGATGTGTGAGGTGTTCGAGTTAGAGAGAGAGAGGAGATGAGAAAGAGAGATGGTGGGTGATGGAGGTCGAGGTTGGGTTTACCGGGTTTGGGGGTTTCGGGTTTCTTTACAGAGAGGAGAGAGAGAGTGAAGGGGAGGGGGATTGAAACTCACGTGCTGTGCACGCCTGGGGGAAAGGCTTGGAGCTGAAACAATTTTAAAAAATTAAATAAATTGGTTACCACACTTAATATCTGCGCTAATTGTTTCATATTTATGATAGGCAATTCTCCACACTTAATATGTGTGGGCATACATTATTATCTTACTACCACGCTTATAAGCGTGGTTACATTTATCCGCACTTATTATGTGTGGGGATAGTATTGGGTATTTATTTTCCTGCTATGCTTACTCAAGTGTGGTTAAATAAGTGTGGAAGTATAACCTTTTTTTTGTAGTGGAAAAACAATAACTAAACCTACCCTACCATAATCGAAAGACAACTACGAAGCCACCTCTCTGCTATATCTAAGATCTTAATCCTATCTTGCCATAGTCTCCTATCCTGAACCATGTCCTCCGTCAGCCTGACAACTTTCAAGTCCTCTCTAATCACTTCGTTCAAATTCTTCTTTGGACGACCCCTCCCTCTTTTCCCTTTGGGGATGTTAATCTTCTCACATCTCCTCACTGGAGCGTCCACACTCCTTTTTACATGGCTGAACCATTTGCTTCCACGTCCATGGTTCTTAAATATTTTATCTGAGTCTTTCTGACTAAGATGTCCCAAATTCGAATTTCAGCAGTTTCCATATTTATTGCACAAGATATGGAGGAGCCTTTATAGCACCCAAACTTCAAGTCCAAAGGACATTCACCTAAGGAGGCGTGTTCGAGTATAAAACCAATTCCTAGATCTTCAACCATTAGTTTAAACTTTTGGTTAAGTTGATTTTTGAACAAAACCAATATCTAGCATTTCAAATCTCCCCCACCACACCAGCAAGCTTCTCAAAGTCCTCTCCATCGATCCAGCCTTCAATTGCAGACTGGATGCACTGCGGCAACGGCCTAAAAAATTTAAAAAAAAAATTTAAAAAAAACCATCCCAAAGCTTTCACATTTACTCCACTCCACTCCCCTTCCGAATTGGCTGAGCCAAAGGACATTTTAAACGAATGTAAGCGTCTGATTCTTCGATCTATACAGGCACATATTGCGCAAGATATGTCAAAGTTGGAACTTCTTTCGCCCAATAACTTTAACCTTTTCCTTCCATATAAAAAGGTATGATTATCAGAGCCAAATTTGTGATAGGTCCCATGTTTACCAGTAGTTTTTCTTTTGACTTAATGGCCTTGTACGTAGGTACGTATGCCCATTGTGGCAAAAGGACCCTTCACTCAGATGCAGCCATGAAATTCAACCCGATGTTTGATTCATCGGTAAGGTAAGGGCGAACGCGTACCACGCATACATGCATATGGGTGATATAGAATAGGATGATAAGCGTAGGCAGTAATGAAATTTATTGGCTCTGATCACAAACGTGCCAATGCATAGTGTGAAACTGATTTCCATCATTGGCATATCAACTTCACATGAATGATTTTAGGTAGAATGGCAAATTGTCGTCTGAGGTCCACATGATGGTGTCCCAATAATTTAGTGATGATGGCGTCTTAACTGCGATGGGTATGGGCCGCAGGCTAGCTTGCAGCAAACAATCAGCCAGGAATTTCCACGCCATACGAAAGCTAATTTTCTGTGCTGTAACTCAATAAATTAAGAGCCCATATAATCACAAATCATAGAGAAGGTATACAGCGGAAAAGCAGGATAGGTAAAGCCGTAAAGGTTAATCAAGGAGAGGTTTTTAGACTCTGCATGTAGCTAGTAAAGTCCCTAAAGTTAGATCTAATTAAGAGGCATCAATCCAGGTGAGGGTTCTTTTAAATGAAAAACTACATTGGTGAGGTCAAAAGATTTCTATATATATGCTATATGATGTATAATATTAAAACAAATTTCTTAATCTTTAACCATCAAATTAAACTTCAAATTTGGTGGAGTTTGTTAGCTTCCTCAAACTTACAATGTATTTTATGAATACGTTTTGGTGAAAGACAAAAAGAAGTTGGTCCACTGGTATGCTTATTATATTATAATTGGATCTACCTTAGAATTACTATTATTTAAACGTGCTATATTTCTAAAATGGATATTGGCATGTCAGTATTGCTTAGCCGTAATATCTTTGGGATAGTTTAGTATTCAAATTTGAATATGTGATATTTATGATATTATATTTTGTAATTCAAATTTGATTATGAAATTATGATTCTCTGTGTGTCAATACTTTTGAAATAGCCAAGATTTGTGTAAGTGTTGGTAATATTTTTTGAGATCATATTTTAAAGATTGTTGCTTGCTCAAATAAGCTATTAGATAACATTATCAGCAAGATCTCTAGCCTAAAATCAAGCAAGTAGCCGTTGAAAATAAAGATTGTGGCTGTTGAGCAAACTACAAGAATTTAAGGGCTTGACAACTGCATCTTAAGACCTTGAAATCATATTAAAGATCATCCAATTTTCATTTTCAAATGCAACGAACGCCTTCCTTAATGACCTCCCAACCTCTCTAACATCATTGGCTATAAATAGGGAGACATTTACAGCTG
The DNA here is from genome assembly GCA_029747015.1 of Carnegiea gigantea. Taxonomy (NCBI): domain Eukaryota; kingdom Viridiplantae; phylum Streptophyta; class Magnoliopsida; order Caryophyllales; family Cactaceae; genus Carnegiea; species Carnegiea gigantea. The sequence goes on along the minus strand of JAKOGI010000826.1, from coordinate 53,726 downwards.
AAAGTGTTGCAAGATAAAAATACAAGAGCTCATATTGAAAGATCATTCACTTACCGATATCTTACTCTCTCTTGCTAGTTTATTTAATTATTATCTATTGAGAGTTGTTTTGTTATTGATCAAATGGTTATTGTAATTCTTTGTATTGGGTTGGGTTGATTAATCGGAGGATCAATTAACCAAGTACGGTTGTGGAGCAACGCGTACATTGGGACACCTAGAGTTGTCGGGCCAACTCATTGATGAACTTCTATTCTGCACTATTTTTAGCCCCTATTTGACCCATTTCCTCCCCCATTTTCACGTTTAATTGTGTTAAGGAAGGGTCAAATCGGCCTCCTTTTGCATACTTTTAACTCATATAACATCTTTCGATATTTTCAGGAACTTCATTGAAGAAACGGAAAGATGAACAATATTTGGCAGAAAGGAGTGCCAAGAAAGCGAGAAAAACTACGAAAAAGCGTCGCACGGAAGTCTCGGAAAATCGAACACACGAGACAGGGCAAACTGCGAAAGCCCGACAACCCGAACCGGCCGCCACATGGCACGGTCCACGTGGCCGGTTCACCGAGTCGTTTTGGCGATTCCCCAGAAATTTGGCACGGTGGTGCCGTGCCTCGTGGCACGACCGTGCCACCCTCGTTCCGCGACGCGACTTAAATTTTCCTTCGGGGCTGTTTTGAAGGGAAGGGAGTTTTGACGCTGAGTTTTACGTTCAGTTTTCTCTCAGAACTCTCTTTAGGCGATTTTAGGTTTAGTTTTAGAGTTTAATCTTGACACTCTTGGATTATACTTTTGAATTGAAGTTTTGATTCTACCTTCGATTTATGCGGTTTATTTCAGGTTCTCTCTCAATTCTCTCTCCCTTTCGTTCTTTAATTGTTTTAGGTTTGAGTATAATGTCGATTGATTTGGATTGTATCATTGTTGTTCCAAACATGGTTGTAGGCTAAATCTTCAACTTAGGTTGGGATTAACGCTGAATATGTATTGTTGAACTATGAACTAGCCCAATCCATGCTTTCCCTTTGTTTGTAATTGCGAATTCTACTTTGCACGCCACCTGTTCGATGAAATGCTCGAAAGAACATTCATCCTTTTTATTGGGGTTTAGGGGAGCGTTGAGAGACGGAACCTTTACCTAGTGCGACTTAGTACACGATTAAGGTTTTAACATGAGAATAGTTAAGCTTTAATTGGGATTTGAGATTGTAGACCTTGTAATCCTTCGACTTTCAGTCCCATGAAAATAGGCAACTATGATTCTAGGATTAGTCTTCGACCCTTGAGAGAGGGAGGGGATGGGCTTAATCGGCAATCTATCCATTCGTGATACATGCTTAGGATTGTTTGATTGGGTTAGTATCTGATTTACTAGCATATTCGTGTCGTTAATTCCAACCTAGGTGTCTTCCATTCTGCTGTTTGATTCACTGTTTAATCGTCTAAATTCCTTAGTTTAATTCTCAAAAACCCTTTTGTGATCACCTAGCTTGAGTTGTCTAATTAGTTCCAGTAATTGAAGCCAAGTTCCCTGTGGATTCGACCCGTACTTGCCGGTTGCTAGCTACAGCTACGCCGTGCACTTGCGGTAATTAAAACTGCTAACAAGTTTTTGGCGCCGTTGCCGGGGAACTTGCGCCCTTCAATATTAGAATCGGTTAGCGGACTCTAGACTAGGCTTTTTCTTTTCCTGTTTCTCTCCTCTTCGTTTCCCCCTTCCCTATTTGTGCTTGAAACCGTTTACGCCCTGGTAGTGTTGGTTTTGTATGCGCAGGCGTAGCCAACGGGATCAACCACTTGCTCCTTTCGACCCAGAAATCGAAGCCACCGCCTGAAGGCAAAGCGGTGCAAGAAAGAGGCACCAAGCACAAGTCATAATGATTGAGCAAGATCATCGAGTGTTGCGAGATTATGCCCTCCCTCAAGCATCGGGCATAACCTCCTCCATCGTTAACCCCGCCATCGAGGCTAACAATTTCGAACTCAGCCCCGCATTGATTACTTTTGTGGAGAGGGAGCAATTCGGCGGGCACCCCTCGGAAAACCCCAACGTACACCTTCGCAGATTCCTAGCGAAGTGTGATACCATCAAGCTGAACGGGGTGTCCACCGACGCAATCCGCCTACGGCTCTTTTCCTTCTCACTGCGGGATAGAGCCAGCGATTGGTTACAGAACGAGGAGCCCAACTCGTTCAACACTTGGGAAGTACTCTCAAAGGCATTTCTCAGCAAGTACTTCCTACCTGGTAAGACTGCCAAGTTGAGGATAGACATCACCTCCTTTGCTCAGCAGGCCGGTGAGTCTCTTTATGAGGCCTGGGAGAGATTCAAGGGCCTCCAGCGCCAGTGCCCCCACCACGGAGTTTCTGACTGGCTCCTAATCCAAACTTTCTACAATAGATTGGAGCGGTCAGTGAAGATTTCAGTTGATGCCGCAGCAGGAGGTGCTCTAATGGGCAAGTCTATTGAAGCGGCAAAGGCGTTGTTGGAAGAGATGACTTCCAACAACTATCACTGGTCGAGTGAGAGGGCCACCCCCAAAAGGGGTAGTGGCAAGCACGAGGTTGACGCTGTGATGCTCCTAGCGAGCAGGGTGGATGCCCTCGCCCAGCGCCTGGAGAAAGTGACTATCTCATCAGCTACTTCTGCGGGGCCATCCATGGGAATTTATGTCGTTTGTGAGGCATGCGGTGTACAGGGCCATACTGCCGTTGAATGCTACAATGCTCCTTCCAGCATTGAACATGTCAACGCCTACCATACTTACACCTCACCTCCTCAAAATAACCCCCATCCCACCTCCTACAGCCAGGGTTGGAAGAGTCACCCGAACCCCCTCTACAAAAATCCCAACTCCCATCCCCAGAGCTCCATGCACCCATCAGGTTTCCACAACCGAGCTTTATACACTCCACCCCCTCCACCTCCTGAACCTACATCTCACCTGGAGAGTCTTATGGAGCGCTTCCTAGCGACCCAGACTACAACCAACGAGACTCTTAAGGAGTCAATCCATCAGCTGACCTCCAGGGTAGATGCTATGGCCGCCCATCAGAAAACGATAGACACACAGGTTGCTCAGATTGCCCAACAGGTGAGCCTCCTGTCCCGACCTCAAGGGCAACTTCCAGGCCAGACCGAAGTCAACCCCCGCCGCCATGTCAATGCCATCTCCACGATGGATGAGGGGTTAGCAGAGAGCCCAGTGATGGTTCTTCAGGAGGTAATTCCTGTTTCTGACTCTACAGGAACCGAGGGGCAAAAGAAGAAGGAAGAGAGTATGAGTTCTACTGAGGAGGTCACCCCTACACCTCCCATTCGTCCCTATCAGCCGCCAGTGCCTTACCCTCAGCGACTGGCATGGTCCAAGCTACGTCAGCTTGAACCTAGATTCGTGCGATTTCTGGAGATCTTACGCCGAATCTATGCCTGTAGCCCCTTTTTGGATGCTCTCAAGAATGCCCCTGCACAATTTAAATTTCTACGAAAGCTCCTGTCCAAGAAGGGGAACCCAGGGGACGTCCCAGTGGCCCCCATCATCAGATCCTACAGCGCACTTCTATCGGAGCGGTCACCATTGAAACTGCAGGATCCTGGCAGTTTCTGTATCCCATGCTGCATAGGGGATACGCAGATTGAGAAATCCCTTTGTGATTTGGGCGCCAGTGTGAGCATCATGCCGCTCTCTCTCTGCCAGAAACTGCAACTGCGGGACCCCACACCCACCAACATTGTCATTCAGCTTGCCGACTGCTCTACTCGGCGACCCGTGGGCATTTTGGAGGATGTCCCTGTCCAGGTAGGTCAGTTCCTGGTCCCATGTGATTTTATCATCCTAGACATAGACGAGGACTACCTTACCCCCTTCATCCTAGGTCGCCCATTCCTTGCGACCGGGGGGCGGTGATCGACGTGCAGACAGGCACTATGTCCTCCACTGTTTGTGGCGAGCGCGTGGATTTCCACTTCCCTCCACCCACACAATCCCCCACACCTGGTGCCCACTCCACACCCTCAGCCCCCACTCCCCCTCCTTTTCCACCTGCTCCGGGAGTGGCGATTACTGACTGGGGTGGAGGATCCCATCTGCGGCCGCCTGTCCTGCCTCCCCCACCTCCATCACCTACTGCTGCTCTTGGCGGGCCTCCTTGGGTGACACTGATGCCTGATTTCACCCCTGAGGAGGTGCTAGCTACCTCACCGTCCACTTCTTCCACCCCCACACCTCCCTCCAGCATACGAGCATCGTCCTCCTGAGGTACGGGTCAAGCTTGAGACCTAAAACAAGCGCTTCTTGGGAGGCAACCCAAGGCCCTTTTTGTTTTTCCAAACCAAAAAAAAAAAGTGTGTTTCTCCCCCCCTCTTCCCTCCGCCCCCTTCCCTTCTCCTTTTTTTGCGTCCTTTTCCTTGAGGACAATGAAAATCTCCAGCATGGGGGGGTGAGCTTGTCGCTCTTTGGGCAGAATTGCGGGGTTAGGGCGATTGACATCACTGCATTCACATCATATAGATAGGACCGCATATAGTTGCAGTAGGATGTTTTTATCTTTTGATCATTAGAGCATGTAGTTTAGCACATATAGGGCTAGATTTTGCATCGCAAAAGGAGAAATGATCGAGTCGGGCATTTGTAAGCTCCTCAGGTACTGTCTCTCACCCTTCTCTCCATTATCCTTTATATCTTTATTGCTTTCTTAGTTAGCTTTATTACTTTGAAAAAAAAAATTGTGAAAACCCCTCTTGTGATGAGATTGAAAGGGGTGATGATTGATTGATCATGTTGAGCTGTGTGTTGAGGCGTGATTTGTCTTGATGTGAGTCTTTGTACAAATTGTGTTTGTTTTGTCATCTATAGTTCTTTGCCCTGTGTTGCATGCTAACTACCCCTGAGATTCATGTGGTTTGACTTGATTGACCTTGATGAATGGGACATACCTTGGAGTAAGTCACTTGACTGTGATAGGTTTACCTGTGAGATTCTTGAGCCTAATGACTATTCACTACATATAGTCTCTACTTCCTTTCATGTGTGGCTCCTCCATGATGCATCTCTAGAACTTGGTCTTGTTCTCCTTAAAACTGCACTTAGCAATTGCATGTGTTGAGATGATTGAGGTAATTTTCGTTCACGTAGCCACATTAGCCAGAAAGCCACCCGTGGTTGCATGTTACCCTTTTGGCAGCCCTTTGTGCCTTTTCCCCCGTTGTTGTTGTTGCACCATATCAAATATACACTTGACCTGTGCATATTTCCTTCACCCTTGTCAAGGTCTAGTGGGGCGACACTTCCATAATGTAGTTGGGCCATTTGGGGCATTTGATTATTCACTGCGGGCATAATACTAGTGGCTCATTTTGGAGAAAATTGCGAATTAATTTTTGTACTTGCAACGCTATCCAATGTGCATCCTTTTTGCTTCTCAAAAAAAAAAAAATGAAAGGAAAATGAAATGAGAAGTTGCAAATAAAATGGGTAGCATGGAAGCTTTTTGCAATAAGCTTGTTGGTTTCTCCTTAGAGGTTTTTGCGAGCTTTGCAACTCGATTCGCAAGTTGGTGTGAAGTTGTATCTATAATGCTGAATTGTGGAAGTGTTCTTACTCCCTAGTCTTTCACTAATAGCTCCACTTCCCCAAATTATTCCACTTCTCACCTTTGACCTTAGCCCCATTACATCCCTATTGCAAGCCCTCATGATTGACACATTGCATATTGCATTCTCGCGGTGGAGAGTAGAGAACTTTACCAAGCGTATGGCAGTTGCCTGATTGGTTAGAGTATTGAGCGTACCCTTGTTACATATTTCAAACACATTGAGAAGAGTGTTCCACTTTACCTTAAAGTAAGGTCCTACTAGTCTTGCTTACTCACCATTTGTTGAGGAAGGTTATGTCCTATTATGTTTTTCAATATTGGGGTGTGTATTGTGTTTCATTTAGGCAAAGTGATTCATGGATGACATTGCATACATTTTTATTGAAATTTTCTTGCACACCTTGACTTGACTACCTTCACTGCATGATTAGCGTGATTTGTTGATCCTCCATCCTTTTCCTTGAAGAGCGTGTGTTTAGAGGTCCACCATCCTCCTTGATTTTTCATAGCATAGTCTTGCTTGGGGACAAGTAAGAGATAAGCATGGGGGCGTGATGAACTTCTACTCTGCACTATTTTTAGCCCCTATTTGACCCATTTCCTCCCCCGTTTTCACATTTAATTGTGTTAAGGAAGGGTCAAATCGGCCTCCTTTTGCATACTTTTAACTCATATAACATCTTTCGATATTTTCAGGAACTTCATTGAAGAAACGGAAAGATGAACAATATTTGGCAGAAAGGAGTGCCAAGAAGGCGAGAAAAACTACGAAAAAGCGTCGCACAGAAGTCCCGGAAAATCGAACACACGAGACAGGGCAAACTGCAAAAGCCCGACAACCCGAACCGGCCGCCACATGGCACGGCCTGACCGTGCCACGTGGCACGACCGTGCCACATGGCACGGTGTGGCCGTGCCACGTGGCACGACCGTGCCACGTGGCCGGTTCACCGAGTCGTTTTGGCGATTCTCCAGAAATTTGGCCGCCTCGTGGCACGACCGTGCCACCCCCGTTCCGCGACGCGACTTAAATTTTCCTTCGGGGCTGTTTTGAAGGGAAGGGAGTTTTGACGCTGAGTTTTACGTTCAGTTTTCTCTCAGAATTCTCTTTAGGCGATTTTAGGTTTAGTTTTAGAGTTTAATCTTGACACTCTTGGATTGTACTTTTGAATTGAAGTTTTGATTCTACCTTCGATTTATGCGGTTTATTTCAGGTTCTCTCTCAATTCTCTCTCCCTTTCGTTCTTTAATTGTTTTAGGTTTGAGTATAATGTCGATTGATTTGGATTGTATCATTGTTGTTCCAAACATGGTTGTAGGCTAAATCCTTCAACTTAGGTTGGGATTAACGCTGAATATATATTGTTGAACTATGAACTAGCCCAATCCATGCTTTCCCTTTGTTTGTAATTGCGAATTCTACTTTAGGCGCCACCTGTTCGATGAAATGCTCGAAAGAACATTCATCCTTTTTATTGGGGTTTAGGGGAGCATTGAGAGACGGAACCTTTACCTAGTGCGACTTAGTGCACGATTAAGGTTTTAACATGAGAATAGTTAAACTTTAATTGGGATTTGAGATTGTAGACCTTATAATCCTTCGACTTTCAGTCCTATGAAAATAGGCGACTATGGTTCTAGGATTAGTTTTCGACCCTTGAGAGAGGGAGGGGATGGGCTTAATCGGCAATCTATCCATTCGTGATGCATGCTTAGGATTATTTGATTGGGTTGGTATCTGATTCACTAGCATATTCGTGCCGTTAATTCCAACCTAGGTGCCTTCCATTCTGCTGTTTGATTCACTGTTTAATCGTCTAAATTCCTTAGTTTAATTCTCAAAAACCCTTTTGTGATCACCTAGCTTGAGTTGTCTAATTAGTTCCAGTAATTGAAGCCAAGTTCCCTGTGGATTCGACCTGTACTTGCCGGTTACTAGCTACAGCTACGCCGTGCACTTGCGGTAATTAAAACTGCTAACACTCATAGGTTGTACGATTAGTGAATCGTATGTAATCAATCGGCCTAATAAAAGAAAAAATGTTCAAAATCCTATTGGCGAAGGGCGCCCGTAGGTAGAGGATTAGGAGTGACCGAACCTCTATAAGTAACGTGTTTTGTCCACAATTGTTTTTTCGCATTTTTATTTCAATTATCTTGTTAATTTGATCATCACCCTATTCACCATCCTCTATGGTGATTTAACTAGTCATATCAGGCCAACATAATTATTTTCTTAACGTAAGATATTAGATGCTAATTTTCTACTGAATGAAGGTGCTCGATAGTTATTATGTATTCAAGGGACCGAGGTTGAGGCATAGATTAGAAACCCATTTGCTTCTAGCATGGTGAAATAGAGTGGGTTTGACCCTTTATTTTAGTAAGAAAATGAATGACCTAGTGTCATACCACACAACATAGTACTTGTGATTAAAGAAGACAAGTTTTAAATTAAAAGATTTCATCGACAAGAGTCACAGTTATTTTAAAATACAGTGAGTTAACTTTTCTTCTGCAAATTGGTTTTGGACTTTTAGATTTGAGTCCAATTAATAGTACACTCACGAGCTTTGACTCTTTCGTGCATCATTAGTGCATTACCGTAATAAGACATTAGAATGTTTGAATTTGTACCAATCAAACATGTCTCATTGAGCGGTCTCAAATATGAAGGTGTGACTTCAATGAAGATGTGACTTCAAGCTTGAATAACACTTACTTGAGCTGGCGTATTAGAATACATATACAACAGCCTTTGAAATCAAATGCCTTTCTAGAAAGCCCCAATGGAGATGAGGTTAATGATAAATGAGGGGGCTGAAGACAGTGGTCCAAAAGGCCAAACGACTCCAGAGAATAACAAATAATCTCGTTCTACAATTAGGAAAATGATATTTCAATCTATTGAAAATGCAGAAAGTCATCTAATCGATTTCACAAAGTTCAATTCACAAATGCTAAGAAACCTCTGCACTGAATCTTCTACAGATGATGAAAATTATAAAATCAAATTATTAAAAAAAAAATTCAACTTGTCTCAAGTCCTTTTAAATTTTTAATTACGTCCAACTTCTTCTAAACTCTGGCCAACCTTTCTCAAGAAGGAACGCATTGCATGTTGGCAGTCCTATTTACGTCTCCGTGGACTAATTGCATATCCCTGTCCATCAATCATCAGTCATTCGTTGTATGTTCAAAAATAATTAAACATGCTCCTTTAGATAAATGTGTTTTTAGTTTAAAACCTAAATGCGAGATATGTACACTTCCCTCTTTTTAAGATCATTTATAAGTTTTAAACTAGTCAAAAATAATACAATGTGAAGTCTGGTTGAGTCAGACGGAACGATGTTTCTCTATATTTAAAACAATACCCCTATTAAATTAGATCCATACGTTAGAATGAGCCACCCTAAACTTCATTATTGATTCTAAATTCACAATTATACTAGCAAAACAGAGCATACAACTTTACCCAAAATGCCAACTCGAAATTGCACAATGATTTATTTGTTCATTCATATAAATATCCTTCATATAAATGTCTTAAAATCAACTTAACTGTGTTATTTGAACTTGACACCTATTATTTAGAAAATCTTTTTTATGTTATCAACAAATTCAACTTAACAAAATAATTTATTTGATATCATATGCCCAATATATGTGTTTTTATTTATTAATTTTTTTAAAATACAAAGCCAATTTTTATGTATGCTTTCAATCATCAATTTAAACTTTTGGTTGAGATGATTTTTGAACATAATATAAGGGTTTTTCTAAGCGGGAGTTTTCGAGTTGAAATATCAGCAATCCGCATTTTTATTTCGCAAGGTATGGACGCATTTCTACAACATCCATGCTTCAAGATCAAAGGGCATTCGCGTGAAAGATCGATGTTAGAGCACAAAATCAGTTCCTAAGCCTTCAATCCTTAACTTAGCTTAAAGTGTTGGTTGAGATAGTTCTTGAACAAATTTGATCATTTGTTTGCCACTATCCTTGGTCTGGTTAATTAATTGGACTCACATGTTAGGAGTTTTGGGTAACTGAGCCTGGTTTAGCTCAAGTCAAGCTGGCGCGTGGCTGAACTTGGTCATATGGGTCAAGCTCAAGGTCGGCTTGAAATTCACCGTGCTTGAAAATCTTAGACTTGATCAGCTCATGCTCGATTACATATATTGTACGGCTCGGAGCTCAACACTTTTTTTTCCCTTCTCTTTTCTTTCGAAAAGTTTCCTACCTCAATACTAAAATAATCGAAGTTAAAATTTTAATTTTACAATGGATTCAACAAACAAGAGAAGCTGGCAGGGAAACATTAGAAAGAAAAATTCACTAATCTGAAATCAAATTTTAAATATGACAATAAAACCAATAACATGACTATAAACTATCCTTAATTATACTTAAAATTACATAATTTTGAGCCCCAAATAAGCACAAATGCAATACATGTGTCACTGGACTTTGGCTTAGGCATAAACTTCTAATTATACTTATCGACTTAATCGTCGATGTGGGACGTCGTTCATTTAATATTCTCTAACTGATAACGATTTACCAAATGGGCGCCTTCTTTCAAAGCAGTTCATTGGGTGCACATGTTTCCACCAGTACCATGTATAGTTTTGAGTGTAGAGGGAACTTTAGGTGGCGCTTGTGTTACTCATCGTTCAGGAAGGACGTGGAAGTTTTGGCTGCTTCTCCCACTTTTAGTCAAAATATGATTCCTGATCATGTAAGAAACTTCAGGAAGTAGACAATGGTTTGTTGACACGGCCCATCTTGACTTTCCTCTGTACTATCAATTTGGGCCCACAGAAATTTGCATTAAGCCAGCCCATTTTATAGGACAGTTGGACCCTCCCCCCCCCCCCCAAAAAAAAACAAAACAAACACACGCACCCACGCTTGCGTATACATCCTAGCTAGGGTTTCTATTGGCCTTGAAAAGAAGTATATGGTCCTCCGCACCCCCGCCGTGTTACGTCTTGTAGGTTTTGCCCAACGACTATTGTTGACAGCTTGCCCATCAGTGTTTCTTCCCTGGCCACGTATGGTCATGATTTGATATCTTGATGCAAAAATCTCATGGTCATTATTTAGCACATGAGAAGTAACAAGTAACATATGCCGCATAAAGATAGAGATAAGACAAAGAGGAAAATGTTTTTAAAGCTTGGAAAATCGATTTCTTCTTACGTACACGTACAACTCTATTATGTATCACCTCATCGTTGTAGATATTCAACCTACCTATGGCTAGCTAGGTAGCTTCTTTCTCTATTCTTCCTTCCTATATATTCATCTCCTAACTCATTCAATATATCAATTATTTTGTTGGGTATATATATGCTTTTTCAGTGCATGTTCTAGATAGGTTATAGGTGAACACTAAAAGTTTGCAAGATATATATGATGAAGAGGCATAAAATGGTGAAAAGATATGAAACATTGCAAAGGAGTGAATCGATTGTTGGATATGCAGAGTGTCAGAAGAATCATGCAGCGAGCATAGGAGGTTATGCAGTGGATGGATGCAGGGAGTTCATGGCTAGTGGGGCACAAGGCACGAGCAACGCCCTATTATGTGCAGCTTGTGGCTGCCACAGGAGCTTTCACAGAAAGTTGGAACAAGCTGACGTTGTCTGTGAGAGTTCTTCACCTTCTTGATTTTAAAAAAAAAAAAAAGGTATATACACAAGCTAGATTGTTGCATATTATATAGCAAATTGAATATAATGGCTGATTTTGTAATTGTAAAAAGCAATGAAATGTTTGTAAATCAGAGCTCTCAATGTATCATATGATTTGTCCTTCCTTTGCATTCGTATATTGTGAAAAATTATCTGCTCAAAGCTCAATCTGAGTTGAGATTCTGGATGATGTTAATCTTTGGCATGCGTGCTTAAATCTTCCGTTGTTATCACATTTTGTGGACATGGGTAAGCAAGGATATTGCAATCCACAGCCTCTTCTTATCAAATATATATATATATATATATATATATATATATATATATATATATAAAGTTGAATTGAACTTATGTATGAGCGACACGTAAGCTTACCATATAGGATGCCAAATAGGAGTGATAGCCATGTGAGGTACTTTAATACAACATAGGATGCTACATGAGATTTAAAATAAAAAGAAAAGGTTATGTAGGATGGATCTAAATTTAATACAATATTAATTCTATTTAATAAGGTAACTTCTCACATACCTTTCTATTATTTAATAATAAAATTTAATCATAAAATATATATGATTCAATGATGCAAATGCAAATACAACAAAAAATGTGAGTTTGATATTAATTAGAATAAAAAAGTATGTTATTAGTAGAAAAAAAACTACAGAAGAGTCACTTTACTTTTTGCATTAACAAAATAATATAATACATCAATTTATTGTTTGCTTTTTTTATAAAAAAAATTCCCTTAATGAGATATTTAAAAATATTTAACTCACATCTTTACATCGTAACGGTATAAGCGTAGTGAAGCATAAAAGTAGATATTATTTGACCTTTCCAAGTTCTATTGGAGATGAGGCTAAGCTAATTAAGGTTATAGAAATCTACTTTAAAGTAGGATGAAGTTTGAGATGTAACTTGCTAATACGATGTTAATTTGTGCACATTTGCCTATTTAAAGGCACTTTTTTTACAATATTTTGTTGTGTAGTCTATGTAATGATCTATAACTAATTCTTGCATCGTTGTCTCCAATGTGGATGTTTTGAATCAGTAACTGCAGTTGTAGGATAAGCTGGATTTGGAAAGTTTAGGTTTACAACAAGAGTAGGGATGGCAATAAAACCCGTACCCGTTTAAAATCCGGAAAATCCGCCCCGTTTGTAACCCAAATGGGCGATGAAAATGGGTTTTAAATGGGTATGGGGCGGGTTTGAGAAAAATGGATACGGGTACAGGTGCGGGTACGGGTACGAGCTTCACCCGCCCCGTACCCGTTTTTTAATTAATTTAAAAAAATCTAATCTGACTTAATTAATCAAGCTTGGCAGCCCAAATATCCAGCCCAAATTTGCATATCTTACTGGTGGATAGGTAATCTATACTCCTCATGTGGATTGTTGCTACTTGTTATGACCAAATATTGTGGTAGGGGATGCTTAGTAGGCATTCAACAAAAACGTGTTAATGACTTGTTGAATTTACTAATATCGAATTCAAATATGGGTTTAATATGGGTATTAATTTTTATTTCCTATGCAAACCCGAATAAAACCCGCAAACTCGCAAAAACCCGGTGGGTAAGCATATGGGTGTAGTTTTTCAATACCCGATGGGTATGGGTACGGGTATGGGTACTGTTTTCGAAAATGGGTACGGGTACGGGTACGGCTCAACCCGCCCCGTACCCACCCCATTGCCATTCCTAAACAAGAGTCTTTAAATCATGTCTTCAGAGCACTCAAAACTGTCAAATACGTTATTATTGGAGAATTTTCACATGTTATGTCTTTCGAGATTAAGATATTGACTTATTTCGTCGATGCATTGATTTATGAGTTTGTGTCATGATTTTTGTACTTGAACCAATTGAAGTTATATGGTCTCTCATACATTAGCTAATTAAGAGAAGGTGGGAAATTAAACACTAATTGAAAAGGGGGGAAATAACCGAATTCGTAAAATGGTCCAAAGCTAAGGAAAACCTTGAGATGGGGAGACCGTGCATGACTAATCCAAAACCTTGAAAGGGGGTATACTACTATCTCCTTGCTACTATTAATAATTAATCCAAAGCTAAGAAAAGAGATCCAAGATAAGCTGATGACAGTTTTCTTCATTAACTTGGATTTAATTAATTATATTCATTAACAACTGAATTCATAGAACAACTATCTTTATGGCTTAAATGACCAAGTAGGAGTCGAAAAATCAGTTTCGTTGTTGAGAGTTGAGACTACTAAGGCTTTAAACGTGTTCCAACGTATGAAGGGTGGGCCTTGTAGTGATTGCCAGAAGATGGAGCAAGGCAATCTAGGTTTAGCATGCGAGGCAATTTGAGTGAATGAGTTATTTAGCGAAGCCCAACATCTGAATTGACCTCCTGTAGTTCATAGTCTGCGTGGCGGTTGGCCCAAATTAATTTCAGCCAGAAAGCTTCCAGTGAACATACTGAGATATGAAAAATGCTGACAACCCAATTTCAGATCGAGGATCCCCTCCTCTTCAAACCTCATGGGGATCCCACCTTTCTCTCTCCTCTTCTCTCTCATGTCATGTTGGCTTTTTTCCTTTTCCTTTTTATTGTGTGGGATCCATTTTGTTTAGTGAGATTCAACTTAAGAAAACGCAGAGATCAGATTCTAGAAGGTTGGATGGTAAGATTTGTAAATGTTGGCCCGATTTGGCTAATTAAATCATCATAGAGAGGAGTAAATAAGGTGATAATCAAAATCACAAAATAATAGAAATAGAAATGCGGAAAATGTAAATGTGGATAAAACACACAATTTATAGAGTTTCGGCCACGCCTAACCCTCTACCCACAGGCACCCCTCGTTGATGGGATTTTGAACCTCTTTCTTTTATTAGGTCGGTCGATTGCACACGATTCACCAATCGTACAACCTACTAGTTGACCTTACAACTATAGGTTTCCCAACGTACGCGTTGCTCCCCAAACGTACTTGGGTAGTCGGCCCTCCGACTAATCAACCCAACCCAATACAAAAAAAATTAATAATTATAAGATACACTTCTTTGGTAGCGAACAAAATAAATATGCCAATGTAAGTTCAAACTCTTCTCAAATTCCTCCTCTTGATTTGCAAGTGTAGCTCTCTTTCTTCTTCTGTGCTTGTGCTCTCTCTTGTTGTATAGCTCTTCATTCAGCTCTATATTTATAGTCAAGTCTTGAAGGAGCTCTTGCAAACTAGCCGTTGGGCTTTCCTTAAAATCAGCTTCAGTTCAAGGCCTTGAATTTCAGTTCAGGGTCCTTGAAAATTTTCTATTTTAATTTCAGCTTCCAACGTTCAGTAGCTTGTTTTACTGATTCTGTTTTGGCTGAGAATATCTTGGCTAAGAATCTTCTAAAACCATTTATAATTTGTAGTATAATCTTCCACAATATTATATCACAAGATATTATTATATTAAGAGCAAATCTTTGACATTGATAAATATAGCTTCACAATCTTATATTCAAATTTGAATCACATAATATAATGTCATAAAGATAACATGTTCAAATTTGAATATCAAACAATCTCAAAGATATTGTCACGCATAACATAAAATCAATCATGTCAATATCTACTTATAATTATAACATATTTAAATAACAGAAATACTTATGTAGGTCCAAATATAATATAATAAACATACTAATAGACCAAGTACTTCTTTTTATCTTTCATCAAAATATATTCATAAAATGCATTGTAAGCTTAAGGAAGCTAACAATCTCCCCCTTTTTGATAAAAGATAAAACCCAATAAAAACACATCAATACAGTTTTGAATGTTACACCATGAATCCTTTGCCAAATACTTCTGCCCCTTTTTGTATTTCATCAAAAGATAGCACAAGAGGAGAGAGAAAAATCCAAGCATAAAAATTATGACAAATACATATAACTCCCCCTCAACAAATCAATGACATATAAAGATGCTTTCCCTTAATCTATGGCACCCATAAAAAACATATAAAGGGTTAAATATTAACAACAAAATCAATCACATACGCTAATACTCATTGATTTGAAATTCTCGTAACCAATATAAGGGTGTAACAAGGGATTAACATATAGTAACAAAATTCTCCCCATATCAAGAGTAAATCAAGATTATCTAAAAAAATCATCAAGTAATATAATTCTCCTTTATAGAAAGAAACAATATCATTTATATGAGTACTAGGGAGCATAGCATTATGGACATAAATTATGGACAAATAGGTTGAGAATATAGACAGCATATCATTTATGCATAAAAGTAATCACATGACATAATAACATGACGTAATATTAATCATGCAAAGATAACAGCACATTTTATTTGGTAAGAATTCAAATTTTGATTTCTATTCACGTTGTTGAAATAAAAAAAGTCCAAATCTTGATTCAATCAAACCAAACTTTCCAGTTTCTGTCTACAGTTCAAGGCCTTGAACTGTATTTCAGGGCCTTAAAATCTGAGTAATGACAAAACAAACGAACTTACCTTATTTTTACTTTTGGCAAACCATAACTTACCATATGCCTTTATGAAACTCCAATGTTTCCTTGTGCACTTAAATTTTCAAGAGGATCAAATGCTATTGAAAATTCACTATTAGTACATAAATGAGGAATCAATAATATCTCACGAACGTGTGTATTCTTTTTTGATTTCTTCAAAAATAAAGTTGCTCGATCAAATCTTGATACCCTTTTCTCATTGGATTCAAAATTGTTAGAAGTAAGAAAAATTAATGAGGTAAAATTTTTCTTTCCCTCAATCTTGACGCATTTTCTTGACTTAACACTACAATCAAGAATTTTTGAAAGTTGAAAATTTGGTATGGTATTTAAATCATAAAAAATATGACAACTTGAAGAAATACTATTACTTGAAAATTTAATTATGGATGTTACATCATCCTTACTACTTCGAAGAATAAATGAATCATATTTTTCTCACCATTTTCAAAAAATTCCTCAATCTGGGCATGCTTGACATCATTATGTATAAACCATTGAATTGGATCATCATTTTCATGTGGTTGGTGATCCTCAACTTGCTTAACAGTTCCATCCATGATTATTTCATCCTGCGCTACAAATTCGCTTAGTACCACATTTTGATTAGTACCATATAAAATATAAAGAGTCTCCTAAATTTCCTTGGCACTCTCACAATGTGAGATAAACTCATAAATACCAACAGTAAGAGCACAAAATAAAATGTTTACGGCTTTAAAATTTGTGGATATCCGCTTGTAATCATCTTCAGCATATTCATCTTCCGATTTCTCAATAACTATTGAACCTTTGACTATGATCTCCTAAAGATCGAGACCCTTATGCTTGATACAACATTCCATTGTTTTCTGCCATAAAAAATAATTAGTACCCTTAAAAAGCGGAGGGCAATCAGAGTCAAAATCATAACTAGCAATGGGATCGAACTATTAGACGGTAAAGTCTTTAAACAATCGTACTAGCTCTGATACCAATTGTTGGCCTAGTTTAGCTAGTTAAATCACCCTAGAGAGGAATAAATAAGGTGATGATCAAAGTTATAAAATAATAGAAATAAAAATGCGGAAAATATAAATGTGGATAAAACACACAATTTATAGAGGTTCGGCCACGCCTAGTCCTCTACCCACAGGTAGGGCTGTTCATTAAATGGTCCAGGATCGGACAGGACCGAAGACCGGACCGGACTGGCCTGGACCGGACCGGACCGAGGCTTTTTCGATCCGGTCAACGGTCCTTGCTTTTTCAGTTTTCGGTCTTCGGTCCGGTCCGGTCCTGGACCGGGTGGACCGACTTGTGGACCGGACCGACCAAATTTGCTGGGTTTTTTTTTTCTAGCTAAATTTGGTAAATGGCTTCGGGAACCATCAAAAACCAAACATTTCGAGGCTGCTTCTTTCTTCAGTGCTTCTTGCCTTCTTCGACAGCCTGCTGCTTGCTTCGCCTTCTAGGTAGTTCTCCTCCTCCTCCTCCTCCTCCTTCTCATCCGTTCCCTTCTCTTCTACTGCCCTTGTCGGTGCTCGGCGCTCGTTGGCCGGCGGTTTCCTTCTCGTCAGTCGTCTCCTTCTTCCTTGGCTCCTTGCTGCCTTCCTGGATAGTCGTGCTCATCTGCTGTCTTCTGCTGTTCTTCTACTTGTGAAGCCTAATCTTCTCTCGGTCTTTGTTCGGTTGGTGGAGGTGAGCTTCAGCTTCATGCTTAGATTCGTTGATTGTTGTTAGTTAGGGTTTTAATTTGCTTTTCTAGGGTTTTGCCGATTTTGTGAATTTGTTATAGGGTTTTGTGAATTCGAATCTTGGTTAAAAATTACTCGAATCTTGGTTGTGCTCTATCGAATTCATGCTATTTTGTCTTGGAATTTGTTCGATTTTAATGCCTGGTTGTGCTCTATCGAATATGATGGCTTTTTCTATCCCTGTTCTTTTGGTGAGATGAGTTGAGGAGGGATTTGAAGGTTGTATTTATAAATTCATGAAAGTTGATGCCCGTTGGAGATTTTGGTGCTACACGACTGTTTTTGCTTGATGTCATAAAATGGGATTGTCAAAATGAAACTCTTTGTAAATAACAACTCATGTTGTTCTACTCTTTGGTCTAGGAAGCTAGTATAATTTGAATTCTGGGAATGTTAACTTTTTTGTTTTGTAATTAGTGTTGTGTAACTTTGGTTATGTAATTCACTTTTATATATAGTTTTGGTTAAGTGAGCAGCAGCCAGCAGACTAGCAGAGCAGGTTTATTGGTTGATTTGGTTCAATAAGCAGGTTTGTGGCGCCATGTTGTCTGAGGACCGATCTGGAGTCGGTCCGATCCGGTCCAGGACCGACTCCAGATCGGTCCGGTCCTCGGTCCAAGATTTGACAAATATTCGGTCCTCGGTCCAGCCGGTCCGGTCCGGTCCTGGACCGATGAACACCCCTACCCACAGGCACCCCTCGCCGATGGGATTTTGAACCTCTTTCTTTTATTAAGTCTGTCGATTGCACACGATTCACCAATCGTACAACCAACTAGTTGACCATAAAACTATAGGTGTCCCAACATACGCGTTGCTCCCCAACCGTACTTGGGTAGTCGGCTCTCTGACTAATCAACCCAACTCAATACAAAGAAAATTAACAATTATAAGATACACTTCTTTGGTAGAGAATAAAATAAATATGTCAATGTAAGTTAAAACTCTTCTCAAATTCCTCCTCTTGATTTGCAAGTGTAGCTCTCTTTCTTCTTCTTTGCTTGTGCTCTCTCTTGTTGTATAGCTCTTCATTTAGCTCTATATTTATAGCCAAGTCTTGAAGGAGCTCTTGCAAACTAGTCGTTGGACTTTCCTTAAAATCAGCTTCAGTTCAAGGCCTTGAATTTCAGTTCAGGGTCCTTGAAAATTTTCCATTTTCAGCTTCCAACATTCAGTACCTATTTTTGCTGATTCTGTTTTGGCTGAGAATATCTTGGTTGAGAATCTTCTAGAACCATTCATAATTAGCAGCAAAGTCTTCCAAAATATTCTATCACAAGATATTATCATATTAAAAGCAAATCTTTGACATTGATAAATATAGCTCCACAATCTTATATTTAAATTTGAATCACACAATATAATATCATAAAGATAACATGTTTAAATTTGAATATTAAACAATCTCAAAGATATTATCACACATAATATAAAATCACTCATGTCAATATCTACTTATAATTATAATACATTTAAACAACAGAAATACTTATGTAGGTCCAAATATAATATAATAAACATACTAATTGACCAAGTACTCCTTTTTGTCTTTCATCAAAATATATTCATAAAATGCATTATAAGGTTAAGGAAGCTAACAGTAAATATGATTTGATAAGGTGTTCTCTAGTCCCCATCTGGGTAAGAAAAGGTGGTATTTTCATTATTTCCCCCCCCCCCCCCCCCCCCCAAGGGGGGAAAAAAAGAACCTAACTTCAACCCTCCAAGATGCATTATGCCACTCGATCTATAGACTTCGGTCTAAAATATAAGTGTTGAAACCCTAAGTTTTCTATTTTCACAAAGTTTTTGTGAAAAATTACCTTAGGTCTAAAATACTGGTCGATACATAATAATTCCTTTTTTTTAAATACTTATGAAGAAATATTCAGTGTGGCCTCTAAATTAAAGGCTAGATATAAGAGATAATGCAGGTGTTCGGTTGCAACAACTATTCGAAGAAAATACATGTGTGGGGGAAATTAGTTCTTCTGACGAAGTCAAACAGAGCTAAATTGAGAAAATACATATTGGGGAGGGGGGGATGGGTTTTAATCTCCGCAATCACACATACAAGTAGAAAGACTGATTTTAAGATACTCACATTAAAAACTTTCAGAAAATCTTTTATTGAAATGAAATCTATTAAAACACATTAAAAATAGAAGCATTGTGTATATTATGAGGCAACAATAAATAGCCAAAAAAAAATAAATAAACAAATAAAAAAGGGGAAAGATATTGTTACAAATAATACAGGATCAAGCCACGAATAAGCAAAGAAACCAGACGAGATTCTCAAGCTGGATCCGGCTAATAGTTTCCTTCAAGTTGGAGTAAGACTATCAAGAATGGCCAACTTGCATTCAAGTATTGAAATTGCTTCTGGCTCAAGGCTTTTGTGAATAGGCAAGCGGTTCATTTAAAGGGATATTTCTGATAGAAATAATTCTAATAAACGTTTTTCTTCACCAATGAAGAAAATCAACTCTAATATCCCTCTTGTGAAATGCGAAGTTAGCGGCTTTGTGAAGGGTAGCTTAATTATTCCCGTTGTAATTTAAGGAAATCTCTACAATTACTTATTCAAAAATAAGCTAAACCTGTAGCATTAGTCAGGTCTCTCTAGCGGTGTTCATGGTTCGGGTACACAAACCAAAAGAGCTTTCGGTTCGGGTACCCAAAATTTTGGGTCGGACGTACGGATGGCGAACCGTATCCGAACCGAAAATTATCGGGAACCCAATTTCGAGTACCCAATAATTTCGGTTCGGGTTTTTGCTTACCCAATTACCCAATTTTTGTAAACTTTCTTTTTTTGGCAAACAATTGTGTTGTATTTTGCCTAAACTTTTTTAGTCTCCTTTTTTTGATAATTATTGTAATTTTCTTAAAAGATCAACTCCTTGTTTATGCACTGAACCACAAGCATACGTAATTACCCATTCTAGTTTATGCCCTAAAACCAAAATACCATACAACATCATATAACAATCAAATTTCAATTACTTCCCACCACCAAAAGACCGTTAATATCGTATCTTAGCATCATACCATTCTCACCATCCAAATGATCAAAACTCAAGCAATGCAACGCATCAAAGTAATTACCTCTTTGGGGATTGGGGAAGGTTTGAAGGGAGAGGAAATAAATTACAAACAAAGTCCTTGGGAAAGGGGCAACAAATTACATTTCATACACACAAGTTCACAAAGTAGATAAAACATTAGGAAATCCTTGAGGCAAATTGCTCTTGGCTCATAAGTCATCCGCCATAGTCTCATCAACAGTAATAGTTGGGTACTCCTTGGTGAAGGTGTTCATATCTACAATTCAAATACAACAAGTTTGAGTAAGATATAGAATTATAAAATAATTAACTAAACAATGGCTAAAAGTTATGTTAAATGGACTTAAAAGAAAACTAACCTTCAAATACACGTCCACCGTTTTAAAAGTTATGAGAAGTGCGTAGTCAATCTTGTGCACATATAAGAGCTTCTACCGTTTTAGGAATTAATGAAGTGCGGAAAGAGTCAAGTACACGTCCACCGGTGCTAAAGGCGGACTCGGAAGCGAACGTAGAAATGGAAATGGCAAGTATATCTCTATCCATCTTAGCAAGAATTGGGTATCTCTTTTTTTGATCTTTCCACCACATTAAGAGATCAAAAGATGGATCATTAAGAGATTCATATGCATCACCTAAATACTTATCCAACTCACTTTTTTCTTCATAACTTTCCAAATTTCCACTTTCCATCCTAAACCTTTGACTCATTGTTTCTTTAAAATTTATTACTTCTTCATTGTCAATTCCCGTTGATTTTGTGAACTTGTCACCAACACTACAAGAAGAAGAAGCATCATGATCCACTTTCTTTGGTTTAGGTTGGGAAGAACCATAGAAATCAACCAAGTCATGCAAAGCCACTCTAATTTTTGAACTCAACAAGGCGGCATTTTCAGAATCATATGAAGATCTAACAAGCCATTCAACATATTTCATCTTGTACCTTGGATCAACAGCCACGGCAATGAACAGCAAAACATTAATGTTATTAACATTAGACCAATACTTATCACGTTTCAACTTCATTTTCTCAGCCATGTTTCTAATCCCTTCATCCTCATGAGTAAGAAAAGAAGATATAGTCCACCCTATACCATATATCTCAGGAACATAGGAACTGCCGGTCACATAGTGTGACCCTGACAATTTTAATGTGGCATCATAGAAGATTTTAAGAAATGGCAAAAAACTACCAATTTTCTTCCAATCCTCCTCAGTGGGTATACCACCTGACTTTTCAAGCTCTTTAATGCAAGCAACATCTTTAGAATACAAATTTTGAAATGCCTTCTTAAACATTACAGCAGTTTTAAGCATCAAGAAGGTGGAATTCCACCTTGTTTCAACATCCAAGCAAACAAGACTCTTAGTTTGTATCATTTCCTTTTCCACACATTCTTTAAACTTTTGAAGCCTAGAAGGAGAAGACCTCACATACTTCACGGCACCACGAATCTTCACAATGGACACATCAAGATCTTTCAAACCATCTTTGACTATTAAATTCAAGATATGAGCAACACATCTCATATGCAAATAATCACCACCCAAGACACTACCATTCCAATGGTTGATTCTTCTTCGAAGATATTGAATAGCAAGGTCATTAGAGCTAGCATTATCAACAGTTAGAGTCATCACATTCTTGATACCCCAACTAACCAAGCATTTTTCAACAGCCCTACTAATAAGTTGCCCACTAGGACTGACAATAGGACAAAACTTAATGATTCTCTTATGTAAGGTCAAATTGTCATCAATAAAATAGGTTGTAAGACACATGTAGCTCAAATTTTGACCAGATGTCCAAGTATCTGTGGTGAGACAAACTCTTGATGTCATGTTTCAAAAAAATCAAGTAATTTTTTCCTTTCATCAATGTAAAGAAGATAGCAATCTCTAGTTGTTGTAGGACGCGATGGAGATAAGAACTTAGGATTCAATACCTTGCAAAAATAATGAAAGCCTTCACGTTCAACGTAACTAAAGGGTATCTCATCCACAATAAGCATCCTAGCAAGAGCTTTTCTACGAAGTTCTTTGTTGAATTCCCAACAAGATAATTTAGACAAAGTCTCAGTTGTACCATCTTCAGAAGTGCTAGTCTTACTTTGAAAATCTAGCAACTTTTGTTTAATATCTATATTTTCAGGATATTTCTTGCATCTCTTAGTATGATTTAGCATAGCACTTGTCCCATTTTTAGTCGCACAAGTAATAGGCTTTTGGCAATACTTACATTTAGCAACGATTGGATCGGGAGTCTCATCATAATGATCTCAAATTTCAGATCTCTTCTTTCGCTTACCAGATTGAGGTCCACCTTACTTGGTTGGAGGAGGTAGAGGCCTCCTTTGATTGCCCTTTTCCTTGTTTGTGGCCATCTTAGATGCTTGTTTCTTGACTTTTTTCACCTTCACATGACTCTCCAAGTCTACTTCCACATCATTTCCATCTCCATTATTTCCAGATGACTCCGCTATATCCATGAATTCAGGGACATGATCTTGAACGGGATCATCATTATAGCTTGCCATCTAAACCTAATCATGAATAGTTAAACATAAGCAAATAAGCAATATAATTAATATAGCTTGCCATTTAAACCTAATCACGAATGAACTCATATCTATAAGATACAGAAACACTAAAACAACCCCTCAGAAAAGCAAAAAATGTAGCATTATGTCACCTTAAATGTGCATCTGTAAAGGACTCAAGCTATAGCCCATTTAACAGCAAATAAAACAAGAAATTCAGGTTATGCCCATGATTGCAGTACCAAAACTAACTCATACACCTCAACATGTTGGGCTCTATCTAAGTAAAACCAGTCACTGAAATCTCACTTCCTCAAGCACGAAGAATTAACCTTTATATTTCACGTATAATATGAAATCATTTCCACTTCTTCCCCTTTTCTTGACATGGCCACCAGATGAAGAAAGGATATGTAATAAAATCTATTTTCTATACTGAATAAATCAACAAAACTAGTCATTAGGTAAAATATTTGTATCTTCATAGTTCATATGTAAAAATTAAAAATTGATTAACAAAACTCGAACCTTGGTCCTTGGTCATCGACTAGTCGTCCGTCGACCCATCGATAGTCAAGAGGAAGAGAGAGTCAGAGAGAGAGCTGAGACTGAGAGATACAGACGAGACTCGAGAGTGGCTGGCGAACACTAGCCGAGAGAGAGGAGTGAGGCCGAGGCGTGGCCGGCCAACACTAGCCGAGAGAGAGGAGTGAGGCCGAGGCACTGACTGTGACTGACCTGACTCGCTGGCGAATGGCGATCCACTCCTCGTCATCGTCGACTCGTCGAGAAGCTGGAGGCTGGAGGCTGGAGGCTCAGGCTGGGAGCAGTCGCTAGTCAACTCGTCGTCGTCGAGCTCCGAGCAGCAGCAGAGGCCGGTGACTGGTGAGGCTAGGGAGCAGTGGAACGAAATCAGGGTTTCTTCTTTACTTGAGAGTTTTCTGAGTTCTCAGGGCTTTGAGAGAGAGAGATAGAGAGTTTGAGGCAAAGTCGCAAACTTGCACAGCCAAGCCAATTCACCCAAACAGCCCAATTGCACAGCATAACCCTCTGTTTTACAAAATTAAAAATAATATATATATATATATATATATATTATATATTACTATATATATATATAATATATATATATATAGGTTTTCGGGTACCCGAAGTTGTAAAATGGCCGATCCGTATCCGAACCAAATATCTGAAAGAATTATTGGTTCGGGTACCTGAACTAAATTTTTTCAATTTTTCGGTTCAGATACCTGAATTTTTGGGTCAGGTAATGGATTTTTGGTTCGGGTTTTTGGTTTTGGATATTTCTGAACACCCCTACGTATCTCTATTCACTTTCAACTGAAGAGCGTGAAACAGTAGCCTATTTCTTAGAATTCTAGGACACATCGTTGATAAGCCAAGCTTAAAAAGGGATCTCAGAGTAGACTATTAAACACCCTGTCCAATCTAAAACAAATAAAGATGCATCTCGGGAGAAATATTTAATGGCAGCAATATATCTTATCCTAAAGTACCATTTCGATAGTATAGAATTCACAACACTGCTTCCTAGTAATCTTGTTTCGGTCTTACATAAACTGACTAATCAGTATATCTGGTCTCGTAATAGCGAGATAACTGTTGGAGTATGAAAGTGGGCATTGTCCCACATTGATAAAATTTAAAAGAATATGATAGTGGGTATTATCCCACATTGATGAAATTAAAGGGCTTGAGTATGTATATAAGCTTGTGAGTTACTTCACCCATTATCAATTGGTTTTGGGTTAGAACCTCATTTAAGCTTATATACATGACTTGTTTGATTATGCCCCAATTTATGTAAAAAAAAATTAATATGGTATCAGCACGGATTGCTCGATTTTGATTTTTCACCATCCCAATTTGATTAAAATTTTATGCACGTGTTGGACCTCATTAATAGCCCACATGTGAGGGGGCGTATTGGAGTATGAAAGTGGGTATTATCCCACATTGATAAAATTCAAAAGAATATGATAGTATGTATTATCCCACATTCATGAAATTAAAGGGTTTGAACATGTATAGAAACTTGTAAGTTACTCCACCTATTGCAAATTGGTTTTGGGTTGGAACCTCATTTGACCTTATATACATGACCCGTTTGATTATGCCCCAATTGATGTTAAAAAAAAAAAAAATTAACAAACTGAAATGTTCGATTAGACATCTTGAACATGATCTTTGATTCATTTGATAACTTGTGCTGCTAGTCCATAGGAAACTAGATGGTTTTGCCTTAAACGTCTATCAAGTTTAGATATACAACAATAACAACAACTCTCATGTACAAGTTCTTACTTTTATGGGCTGAAAAAATTCAAATATAGGAGGTTTTACCTATGTGTGCATCACTGGCTATGTAGAGGCCGATTCCAAAAGATCTGTGTAAACAAATTTTTGGAAAAATATTTGTGAGTTGGAAAACTTTTGACAAATAAGAGATAGCAAAAAACCCAAAAACATAATATAAAATTGTGACACATTAAGTGGCACTAAATTAGATAATAATGACGCATGTCAGAAACAAAAAAACTACCAACAAAACATAGTACATAAAAATACATGATAAGTTATAAACCACACATCAACATTTCTTATACACTCAGAAGCCAAAAGGAAGTAAGATAACAGGCTATCTAAGGTCTGGGGCCTTGATCCTACATCTCCATATACTCCTATCCTAATTAAGTCGTGTCTTTCATTGGTCCTATATCAATTAGATTGTTTCTGACCACTTCATTCCAACTCCTTTGAGATTTGCCTCGACATCTCTTGCAATTCGAAAACTCAATCCTCTTGGATCTCCTCACTAGTGTGTCTAAATTCTTCCTCTTTACATGCCCAAACCATCTGGATTTAACTTCTTCTTCTTAGCCTCTATATGTGAAACTCCTACTTTACTATGATCATTTCATTCCTCATCCCATCTAGTGTTGTATGATCACACATGCAACGAAACATCTTCATCTCAGTTTATCATTACCCTCTATACCTAAGTCCTCTTAATTGGCCAATGTTTGGCACCATACAACAATACTGTTCTAGCAACCATACGATAAATTATCCCCTTCAATCAGTGGGATCCTCTTATCACAAAATGCTTCTAAGTTATTCTTTTGTTTTTATCATCCCACTTTTGTTACTGGTTAGTATCCTTGTTAATGTCTACTTTCTCTTGAATGACTGAGGCTAAGTACCTAAACTTTTCAACCTTTAGTACTGCCACACCACTAATGGTTACTTTGTCTCCAAATTCACCATCCACTACAGTGAATCGACATTCTAAGTATTCGGTCTCTTACCTACTCAACTTGAAACCTTTAAACTGTAAGGTGTCTCTCAAGTGCTCCACCTTGTTGTTAACTCCCTCACTTGTCTCATCAATAAGAGCAATATTATCAGCAAATTGCATATACCTCAGTACCTCATCTTGAATCCCTTTAGCAACCTCATTCATAACTATAATAAATAAAAAAGTCTCAATGCCGATCCTTGTGAAGGCTAGTATCTATAAGAAAATCCTTAGTATCCCTTCTTAAGGCCCTAACTTTTGTCTTTAGTCCCTTGTATATATCTGTAATAACTAGAATATAATCAACCGGCACATCTTTCATCTCTAAGCACCTCCATAACACTTCTCTAGGCATTCCATCGTATTTTTTTCTCTAAGCCGATAAACACTATGTGGAGATCCTTTGTCGCATCCCTGTAGAATTTCATGAGCTTTGTATGAGATGGATAACTTCTGTTGTTGATCTACCATGCCTAAAAACAAATTTGACAAAAATTGGTTCTCCGAAATTGTTATATCCTTCCTCAACCTCCTCTCAATCACCTTTCTCACAACTTCATAGTGTACTAAGCAGCTTTATGCCTCTGTAATTATTGAATATCATACTTGTATTTGTATAGTGGGATAATTGTAATAATTAAATTCTCATTCATAGGGCATCTTTGTGGTTCTAAAAATAATAATAAATAGCTCTGTTAACCTATTAAGGTCCTTCTCACCCAACACTTCCAAATTTCCACAAGCATACTATTGGGCCCAACTCCTTACCAGTCTTTATCTTCTTTAATACCTCTTTAATCTCACCTATGGTAGTAAGGTTATAGACCCTAAAATTGTGTTGCCCTTTGTTATTCTCTTGCTCACTATGCTGGGAATTTTTAATCCTTTCCGCATTGAAGAGTGTTCAAGAATCATCTGAATCAAAAGCTAAAGCTTGTATTTGAAGGTCCAAGAATTAGTTTCATACTGTAACATGCCCCCTTACGCGAATGCCATTTAATTTGGCTCAGAGGCCCTTGGCTCAGAAAGACTCTGATGCTATGCTTAAGAACCAACTCAATTAAAAGTTTAAGGTAATTGTTAAAGGCCTAGAAATGGGTTTTATACTCTAATTCATAGGCCTTGAACTATAAGTTTAAACTTTTGGTTGAGATGGTTCTTGAATATGGTATCAGAACCTTTCTGAGATCTCATGTTCGAATCTTAGCAGCCAATATATTTAATATAACCTCATTTAAGCATATAAGCATGACTCTTTGTTTATGGCCTAATTTATATATAAAAATTTTAACACGATATCAGAGCCAAGGTTGTGCTCGACCTTGGTTTGTCACTGTCCCATGTAGGGATCATACCACATATTAGGTCTTATCAATAGCCCACATGTAAGGGGGCATGTGAAGAATATGAAAGTGAATGTTGTTTCACATTGATAAAATAGAAGGTCTTGAGCATGCTTACAAACTATTAAGTTACTCCATCAATTGCAAATCGCTTTTAGGTTGGAATTTCACTTACTTATATACGTAGTTTGATTTTCTTAAAGCCCCAATTAATATAAAATTTAACTTAGTATCATAATCTTTTGGGGTGATAGAATGGAACCTCACTTGACTTATAGAAGTAGCTTTAATTTGCTGTCTTTCTTTTATGAAGATGTCTTCGACGTAACCTTATCGATTTCATCTTTCATGAACCTTACATTTCCCAAATCTCTTGTTTTTCTTTCCCTTACCTTTTTAGCTTAAATACCTCATTCTCGCCTTCATTTGTCTCCCGTTTCTGATACAACCCTTAATAAGTATATAAATATGTTAAATTTAAATTAAGGCTAGATTTAGCCGATAATATTTTTCGGCACTCTGTGTTCCATTCTTTATGTATTTAATTTATAACTAGGTGCATAAGTTGATAGATAATGAGACTCTTGTGTACATGTATAAATAAACCTATCCAAACTTTAGGAACAACGGAAAAAGATATTATCACTAAATATAACACAAGACTAAGTTGCGACAAAGCAAGGAACCAGACAAGATTCTGCGGCTGTGCAAAACTTCATCTTCACGGTTGAAATATGCCAACCAGATCTAACCATGGGCGGAGCTACATTGGGTCAAAGGGGGTCAATTGACCCCCCAGTTTTTTGGGAAAAAAATTAAATGTGGGATATTTTGTGGATAAAAAAATAGACATATATTAATTGGTTCAAATATATTTTGCAAAGTTGTGCTTAGCAGGATGGTCGGTTGCCACCTTGTTTCAGGTGGTCACGGGTTCGACTCTTGCTAGTCGTCACTCTGCTTTTATAATCCCTTGTATGTTTTTTTTTTTTTAAGTTTTGGACATTTATTCTCCCTAATTTATGTGGCTGCCTCTCGACTCTCTCTAGTCTTTTGCTCACGTCTCGACTCTTGCCAGCCCCTGCCCACTTACTCTCTCTCTCACTCTCTGCAGTTAGCCACCGTCCGTCGATCGGCCGCCAGGCCCGCCACTTGTGCCGGCAGCCGCCTCCACTCCTCCTCAGTTCTCCTCCTAACTCCTAAATCCCAAATTCCAATTTGAGGTAATTCTCAAAAATACTCAATTTTTGTTTTTAATTTTGTTTTTTTGTTAATAATTATGTTTATTTTACTGATTTTAGTTAGATTTATGTTAAATAATTGATTAATTTAGTGAATTGCTCAAGATTCATGAATTGAAAAATGAGGATTTTAATCTAATTGTCTTCTTGATTGAAGATTTAAAGTTGGGCTTATTTTATTTGTAATTACTTCATTGTTTACGTTTAGTTTACTAATTTTTATTGAATTTGTGTTGAATACGTGGTTAATTTAGAGATTTACTCATCAATTAAAAAAATTAGATTTTGCTTTTCTTGATTGAGAATTTAGGAATTAGAATTGAGGTAATTTGTTGGTTGTTGTTTGTTTATTTGTGTTAAATTCATTGACTTTAGGCAAATTTGTGTTTGTTTATGATAAACACAAATTACCCCAATTCTAATTCCTAAATTCTCAATCAAGAAAAGCAAAACTTAATTTTCAGAAATAGTAAAGTTTATACTATATGTATTATTAATCTCGCCCCCCTTAGTTTGAATCACGGCTCCGCCCTTGGATCTAACATAGTTGTTTTAGCATTTTATAATGATTTTAATGATGATGGTGGATTAGGGCTAATGAGTGAGGTTTTTTAGTGCATCCATCTAACCTCTACCTTCTATTTAGGGATGACAACAGACCGGATTTGGATAGGATGTTAGAACATTTAAATCTCAATCTGAGTTTAGGATCCAAAAATTCGATCCGAATCCAATCTGATGGATCAAAGGTAACCTCTGAACCCGGTTCGACTCGGAGTCGATCGGAGTCAGATTTAATCCAATCCGAATAGATTTCCCTTTCCCACAACAATTTGTACTATTTTTTCATATAAACTTGTTCTGTTAACTTATCGATGCGATAATATGTGTCTTCCTATAGCACCAACCGAATATTTTAACATTTAATGCTAAACTATGGTAGACTAACAAGTGATAAGGAGACAGATGATATCATTTGCCTAGTCGACAATAGAGTGAGGCTAAGAGTATGAGAGAGAGAGAGAGAGATAACTCCGACTAAGCAACTAATTAAGATTGGATGTTAGACTAGATTTGTAAAATTTTAGATTTGCATTTTTGTTATTTAATAAAATAGTCGGATGGATTGAAAAATGGAATCAGATGTTATCTTACCTCATAATCCAATCCACATCCAACTCAGATCTGGATTACTTTTTCGCACTCGGACTCAAATATATATATTTTTTCAGGTACAAATCAGATCATTTTACCTCAAACAAATCAGATATGCCTCGAACTCTGATATATTTGTCATTTCTACTTCTCCTCCTCTCTCAACAAACTTGAGTCTTGCCACAAAAAAATCCTAACCATTATCTACTTTAATAAGAGGTTACCATCAGCTATTATTGCTGGTCGTAAACCCCATGTCTTGTGCTTCTTGAAATTTTATTCATTTATAAGGTATCTACTGGTTTTTTTCCCCTCTTTCCAATAAATTTCCTCTCCCTTTTGGAAAAGCTATGTTGCTTATGTTTTTCTCACTATTTGAGCTAGGTTATTCTCACCTCTAGTATGAGTTAAGTTATTCTAACCTCTAGTGCGAGTTTAGATCATCACATTTATGCGATGTATTTGGACCTAAATTTGAGACCAAAAGTATTTAGACTTTATTGGAGTCTGGGCTTATATGGTCTCTGTTTGAGACCACAAGTTCTGGTCTCTATTGGAGACCACGGTCTTCAGTCTCCGTTAGAGACCAAAATCTGATGGCCTCCAGCTGAGACTGTCAGATACGGTCTCCACTAGAGACCAACTTTCTCGATCTCCAGCAGAGACTGCAGAAGTCTTTCAGTTTCTGATAGAGACTGGGGCCCATTTTCAAGGCCGCAGTTTATACTCGGCGTCAAACAGATAGGGCTGTTCATTAAATGGTCCAGGACTAGACCGAACCGAAGACCGACGCGGACCGACCGGACCGTGCTCTTTCGGTCCAGTCCTCGGTCCTCTCCTTTTCTGTTTTCGGTCTTTGGTCTGGTCCGGATGGACCAGTCAGTGGATTGGACCGGACCGACATCAGTGAAGTTTTTTTTTTCCCCTCCTTTTCCTCCCCAGTAATAATAGGCTTTTGGATTTAGTTTTTCACTTTTCCTTTCCTTTGCCCGATTTCCGTTATGGCTCTGCGTTTCTTCTTCTTCGTTCGAGCCCTCGAGTTCTTCTCCTTCTCCATCTCCAGTCTCCTCTCCTTCTCCATCTCCAGTCTCTTCTCCTTCTCTCAATCTCAGAATCTCTCATTTGCCTGCCTCAGATCTCGGCTCTCGCTCACTGTTCTTCTTCTTCTTCTTCTGAGCCTCTTGGTCTCTGCCTCTCCGGACTCTCTGCGACTGCGAACTGTTCTCCTCTCCACCCGCCGGTGGCCGGCGGCTTCCAGTGTGGCGTTTCATTTAGTGGAGGTATGCTTGGGTTTGTTGATTCTATTATTTTCGATTGTAATGTGAATTTTCTAGGGTTTTTTGTGATTTTTCGATTTTTGTACACTATGATGATCTCCCTTTCAAGTGCAATATATATCACATCAACTAAACACTTCTTCCATTAGATTATACTATAACTATTAAAGAGAAGCTCTATTGTAACAGTTTAGATATTCGATGACACACTACATATCTAGATACAACCATAGAGTATGGCCTGCTTTTCTTCCAAAATGGACAAATAAGCTCAATGAAGTCAGGGCAAACTCCCCAAACGACTCAACCGAGCCAAAGTCGAGGTAAATAGTTCTGGTGAAAATGAGTTCGATCAAATTCATGGCGCGAGACCTTCTTGAAGAAGGAATGCTGGAGATCTAAATGCCTGAAAGATATTTGTAATTTTGTATGACGTATGGTTGTTTCTTTCAACCTTTATTATGGCCACATGCAGGGAGGATGGTTCAGCATATTCGATCTGGCCACGCACTTGCGCCGTAAAATACGTGCAATTTGGCTAATTTATGTGACATCAATTTGAGCGAGAGATGCGTGGGAGGAGAGAGAAAGTGAGCGAGGAGGCGAGAGAAAGTGGGCCACGGCTCATTCAGTTTTTTCAACCCCAAGTGTCATTCTAGGGTTTCTAATTTGGTGTTTAAATTTTTTCATCTTTTTAACCAAAAAATTAAAAAGCCCGCCTATTCTGCCTAGCCGTTAGGAGCCCAAGCCCACAAAATTCTTATCCAGTTCACATTCAGGTTCGGACTGTCCCGTTGTCCAAATTTTTCCGGACCGCATTTGGCACCACATTCGGACAACCCGGCCCGGTTTAGTAAACCCCAACCCGGCCCGGTTTTCAATCGGGACATGTCCGGATGTCCGGTTTTCAAATTTGGACATAAAATTGTATCCATGCCCGGTTTTTTTCGGGTCGAACAAATCCAAGTATTCGTGTCGGACAGTTTTTTGCTAACCCTAGACAAATGTCCTACTGGTAGGCCCCAAATCCCTAATTAAGTAAGAGAAGAGTTTTTCAAATATTCAATTTTAGATATCTAAATTTAAAAGTTGGTTGGTTGAGAAGGGGAAAGGATGGAAAATTTCATAAGAGAAAATATTTAAGAACTAAGGCTTTGTTTGGACCTTGAAAAATTTGATGGAAAAAAAAAAAAAAATAAGAAAGTTACTTTTTTTCTTGTGTTTGGATTAGAGAAAATCACAAAGAAAAAAATATGGGGAAAAGTTAAGTGAAAAATTTGTTAGAAATAAGTGATAAAATTTTCCTCATAAAATTGTGAGAAAAATTTAAGAAAAATTCCCAACTTTCTCCAATCTTACATCACTTAGATGACATCAATATGATTAAGGAGCTCATCAACATTTAAATTTTTCATCGAAATTCTTATATATTTTTTTTTCAATCCAAACAAAAAAAAAAAACTCATTTTCTCCCTACTTTTTTTCCTTCACAATTTTTTTTCCTTCAACTTTTCTTTCCATCAAATTTTCTAAGGATCAAACACAGTCTAAAAGTTTTTCTTCAGTGGCCAATGTACCCAAACTTTTTTAGACTAGAATCAACTTTAATAGGATAATATATTTCTTAATCTTGTTTTAAAAATGTAGTTGTGAACATGTCTCCCTCCCTTGGATATAAGTAGATGTATAAATTCAAAGCAGCTCAAATCTAAATTATAATTTGAGTGAAAATTATTTCATTTGGTTAATATCTATCTCTACTATGACAACTCAGTTGATGTTTTTAAAAATTTGAACAATTTAGTTGACATTTTCGCCAATTTTATTTGGAAGTAAAAATTAAAAATCATTTTTGATAAAGTCTGAATTGAAACTCCTAATATTGTTTTTAAGGAAGTTACCCTTATGGCTTGTTTGGTTGTATGTAATCAAAGTAATAATGCAATCAAAATGGAATTGGTGATTTCATTACCATGTTTGATTTAAGGAATTTAAAGAATGTAATCAAATTTGCATTATAATCACATTTACATCAATCTATGTAACTACAATTACTTGACTTTTTCTAAATAATTATGATTGTATACCTTTGAATCAAAATCTACCCAACTATAAGTTATTATATTTGAAAACTTTCTCTCTCTTCTCTCCATTGTCTCTCTTCTACTTCCTCTCTTTTATTACTTTGACACCATTTTTTAAAGGTTTGAAGCCCCCTCACCCCTTCTCTCTCCTCTCCATATTAGATAAAGTTTAGCCTAGACCATGATCACATTATTGTAACTGTATTTTTGTACATTCTAGATATCATGTCTCTCTCTTTCTCTTTCTGTATTTTTGTACATTCTAGATATCATCTCTCTCTCTCTCTCTCTCTCTCTCTCACTCACACGCGCGCACACACACACACACACACACACACATCATCATCATCATCATCATCATCATCATCATCATCTCTACACTTGATAAACTTGAATAATATTACATTATTGTAATCTAGAAGAAATAGAGTGAAGTAAGTCTTATGTGAAATATCGTAATCATGATAATAGGATATTGGATAATAATTATCAATAAAGTTACAAACAATTAAAATATGTAAAAATAAAATACGAATTGAATTGCAAGTACTTCGCATCAAGTGTAAAATTAAGTATTATTTGTAGATGAATTCATTCTATTACACTTGTCAAAACTTTGTAATCAAACATTATAATGTAATCATTATCCCATTTCATTACACCACTAATTGCATTGCATGGTTGGTTCCATTGCATATTGATTGGATTACTTTTAATCAAACGCTACATTAAAGTAACCAAAATCAGCAAATACCATTAATCAAAATAGTATAACAGATTTTATCCATTTATCCAACTGGGAATACAAGTGTTAATGGCAATAATTGTAAGGATATTATAAAAAAAAAAAAAGGGACCGAATGAATAGCCGGTTGCGAATTCCATGTGATGCGGCACTGGGGGCTGGGTGAGGTACATGTGAGATGTCCCTGATTTTCATTCTCCCTAATCAGCTGTTGTACAGTCTTCAGTTTTATGGGTGGGTTGGTTGGTTGTTTGGGTCATGACTCGATCTTGAGTGGTGAGCCTTTTGACTCTGACTTAAATGATGCCACATGTTTGTTTGCTCTGCAGTCGTCTAACAACAACCTAAGTTACCTAACCAAGGCTACCGAGATAGAAAAAGAATAGAATTAGGAGCGTTTGGTTCAAAAAAAGGTCAATGATATAAAATTAATAGGGTGTATTTGGCAAATAATTTTTTGAATTTGGATTAAATTAGCTATTTGATCAAGCCAAAAAAATTAATTTGGGTATTTGGTAAAAAAAACTTTTAGAAGAGCTTTTTGGGTTCAAAAAGTTAAGTTAAAAAAGTTAAATCTATGAGTTTTTTGAAATAATTTTTTGAAAAATAAACTTTTGTCTCAAAATTTTATCAAAAATAGCTAATTTTATTAAATAATTTTTTAACAAATAACTAATTGGAATAGTCAATACAAATACTTAAACAACTAATAACTAATACAAATAGCCAATAGCTGATAGTCATTTGCCAAACAAGGCCATAATCAAATCAAAAAGTATGCAAATGGTTTTTGAATATTTATATCACTTATTTGGTTCTACTCATAAATGTAAAAATTTGCTTTCACAGTTGTGGATTTATATAAATTAGGGGAACAATAATGTTTATTCAAACCTTTATTGAAGGTTAATTAGGCCATTCGCAGCCAGTTATACACATTCCTCCAACAGGGCCAAGTTTCACTCTCCAAGCTGCAACTAGTACTTTTGATGGCATGGAACGCGTGTTAGAATGCTCTGCCATTCCACCCCGAGTTCCACTTTTATCTTTTTTAATGAATTTTTTTTTTTTGGTTTTAAAAAATATTATTTAGGTAGTTAAAAAAAAAAGTTGTATGTTATGGGTGGGTCCATGATAATATTTTATTGAATGATACAAAATAGATTTCATGGATTGGAGAAGTGTAGGAATATAAGTTTTAAAATATGAAACTTTTGCTAATATGACAGTGTAGAATTCTAAATTTTGGAACTCACACTGGAAATAGTCTTAAGTAATTCCTCGAAAATGTGATGTCCTTAAAAATAGATGAACCAAGATTAAAAAATAAATGAACCACATGACCCATTACATGTAATGGAAAATGGAAATTTAACTTGAAAGCAAGTGTATATAATTAGCTAGATCCTTAGCGTAAACCACTAATTGATCGGGCAAACATACCTCTTTTAATTCAGTTGTGTTTATCTCAAGTGCTATAGTTGGACAAGAGCCCAACGGATCTCATTCATTGAGATGATCTTTACCAATGACGCATGTGACTAATACTTTATACAATTATACCCCCGATCCTTTTTGCAAAGGACCCCAATGGAAATCACAATCACGCACAGATCATGGGGTGCAGCACTACAGCACATGCATGGGTATGTAAATGTTCAAGTGTAGATGTTGGGGAAGATTCTTGATCATGATAAGCTCAGCTAAGAGCACATGCATCAAGCGCCTTACCCTAATTTCCATTAGGTAGATCTAAAATTAAGTTAAAACTGAGTCATTATTATCAAAATGTAATAGAACAGAAACGATGGATCCCAAAAACCTAATTGATATTCGATTATTCCAGTATTATTCTCAGCCTCATGAGTTTGTATTAAGTATTAACCGATGTTCCTTGGATGCGATTCACCTGGCGGAATAAGGCCGTAAAATAGGAGGAGTAGTCTACTTGATTTATATACCATGATCATTCTCTTCAAATTTTCGATGTGGTACTCTTCAGTCATGTGTGATATTTCTAATAATATCTCCCTCACACATGAGTCTCTATGAACCACATCAACGCACAAGCACCTCCTTGAGCGGAAGTCTTTACCAAAGTGTCAAGCCACCATCAAGAACACATCCGCACATCCACTCTATTCCAGGGGTACCGACTATACATTTCATGTGTTTTTTTCCTGCTATTGTCCATAGTGCTTTTTTCATAATACCACCCAAGAGTTTATCCACGCCATCGAGTCAGGCTGCAGCATACGTGTTCCTGCTTGATCAACACCTATGTGTCATTTCACCAAACTTATCCATGGGGGTCTACCATGCCACGCTTTTTTCGCCCAATCAAACACACCATCAACTCTGATACTATATATTATTAAGTTTTTATATAAATTGGGCCATAAAGAAATTGAGGGCAATGTGCATAAACTCAAATGAAGTTCCAACTCAAAATCAATTGACAATAGATGGAGTAACTCACAAGCTTATATATGTTTGAACCCTTTAATTTTATCAATGTGGGACAACATTCATTTTCATATTCTTTCATTTTATCAATGTGAACGCACCATTAGCTCTGATACCAAACTTGCAATGAAGAGGCAGTAAAAATAGAAAAGAGGACAGGAAAAATTAACTCTAATTACTTGCTGTAAAATTGGATGAGTAACAACAACTTGAGGTGCCATACTTACAGGCTTATAGAATAACAAATCAACAACTACCTAATTATTAGGAGCATATTCAGCTAAATAGAAAAATGGGATAAGCCACTAAAAATATGGAAGAAAATCCTAATAACTCATTACTTCAACTACCTTTGGATCAGTCTTCAATGGGGTTTACCTAATTAGTTCGTAATAATATAATAAGCCAAAGTTGAAACATGTTTCCCAAACGAGAATTATGTGGGCATAATCTTGTAAACAGGTATTTGCTTTCAGATCAGGGGCTGTGAATTATTTCAATAGCAATTAAAATCCAACATGCTTTATTCCGAATCCTAATAATTATTAATCGCGTTATCTTATATGCTTGGAACATATAAAAATTTGTAAAAGGTGTCAAAAATCATGCTTAATTAGGTTGAAATAAAAGGCCCCGGTAGTTGATTAGTAGTAGCATCAAGTGAAACAACCCATATATTTAAAGCAGTTAGCAAAGCATCAGAAAATTGAGATCCGATCGAGAATAATCAAGTCAGAATTGTTAATGTAAGCGCGCATATTTTTAGCAGAAAACATAGAAATTTATGACAGATGCACGAGCTAGCCATGCACCCACATGATGGAAGCTCGGCGAGACTGGTGGGGAAGAGGGATAGTTGAGGTACTTATGAAATTAGGAGTGGGGGCCACGGACAGAAAGGAAGGGGGTTGGGTCCGCCCGAATTAACCTATAAATACCCCTACAGACCGAGGGCTTTTGCAAAACAACGAATTCCTTCAATTAATAGTTTGGTTGCTCTGAGCTCATTGTGGATTGAAAATGGGGAAGACAAAGGTTGTGTCCGTCCTGCTATTGGCTCTGATTGCCATTTCCATAGTGGCAACAGAGGTCATGGCCGCCAACCGCTATGGACCAGGCAGCCTCAAGCCTTCACGTAAGTGAAATGAATGATCCATATGATGTTGCATTTTGTTAATTAGTACAGCACTGAATGAATGAATGCTGATTGTTTGGTGTAGAATGCTACAAGGAATGCACAAGGAGGTGCTCAAATACACAATACCGCAATGCATGCATGCTCTTCTGCCAAAAATGCTGCAAGAAGTGCCTGTGTGTTCCCCCCGGCACCTATGGCAACAAGCAGGTCTGTCCCTGCTACAACAACTGGAAGACCAAGGAAGGTGGACCCAAGTGCCCCTGATTCACCTGCCCCCTCTTTTTACCCTCGCTCCTCCTTTCCTTGTTTATTTTCTAACCAATAATAACTACTAGAGAGAGAGAGAGAGAGAGAGAGAGAGAACAAAAAAGGGCCTAGCTAATTTTCGTTTCTTCGTCATTTATTGTCATCGATCACTTGCCCTAGTTAAGTTGGAATTCGATATTTCTAGCTCTATTGCTCTGCTCCACTGGGGGGGTTAAACACAGCTGTTGTAATCTCCTCATTTGAGAGCCTTATGTCATGGGCAACCATATATTTTGCCCATTCTGTCTGTTGTTGTATCACTCGTCTTCATCTAGTGAATAATGCTTCAGCTTTTCCATCTTTTATGTGCTTATTTTATTACTCTGCTTTCGTCCAAAAATTTTACATTAAATTTGCTTACAGTTCCTAATCTTATAAGATAGATCTGAAGACACAAACTACTTTTTCCTTTTTCCATGAATTCCCAAATATCCCCCATTGCTATCTCTGTGGTCATCCCTGTTTCTCTTCCTCCCTCCCCCCTCCCCCCTTCACTTTATAATGTATGGATTTATTTCTGCGAGGGGCGGTGATCTGCGAGGAGGCCGACTAGGACATGTGAATTCCAGTTTTTTTTTCTTTTTCTAATTTAATGCCAATTTAAGATTGATTAGTCTGACTCTGGACATTGATTCGTTTCCTTAAAAGCCTGTACCCCATTTTACCATCCGTCCCCCGGGGGGGGGGGGGGGGCACTGGTAAAGGAACATCAAACATACTCACACCACATACTTTCATGATTTTATCCAATCTTATTCAATTTATGAAATAGACAAGCTAAAATTCATAAAATTTATTCATTCAGTTTTCCAATAGTTGGTAAAATCTGTTAAACAACAGATAACATATTCAAGCGCCTTGGAATTGTTTACATTTAGCAATTAGCGTTTGGGGCAGTTGAGGACAATTGGGAGCATTTATGAATTAGTTTATTTGGAAATGGTTAGCGGCTGAGAGATTGGACACGACTAGGGTTGTATTAACAACAGCGTTTTGGGTAGCGTTTTGACCAAGTGGTCAATACACCAATCAGGTAGGTTTTAGTGTTCGGTAACATAGGATTTTGACTAGCATTTCAAGTAGTGTTTAGCGTCTTAGGCAGCGTTTCTAAAAAACTAATAATATTAGCTTTTAACATTCAAAAGTAGCATTTCATATTTTTTTTGTCAAAAAATATTCTTTGAAAATTAAATTTTATCTCTAGAAATTATCTATATCGTTTTATGTCAATTTATATTAATCAACTAATCCAATAGCTAAATTTATTAAAACACATTTGTTTCAACCACTCATCTAAGGGCCTGTTCTTTTCGTGGGTCAATTGTAATTTATCAACCTCAACCCAGTTCAATCTACTTCAACCCACTTGAAAAAAAAATACCAACTTCAACCCATTTCAACCTATCTCAACCTCCTTCAACCCACTTCAACCAACTTCAACCTACCCCCTTCATAATTTTAATAATTTGTAAAGTATTATGTGAGATTTAATCATTCTTGCACCAAAAAGTTCACTATACCACTTTTTTGTAAATTATCGTACTTTGGAAATGTTTTATTTTTGTTTTTTATTTTTAAATTTTTAAATTTTGAATTTTTTGACTTTTAATTTTAAATTTAAATTTTTTGTATTGAATTTTTTTATTTTTATTTTTTATTTTTATTTTTTATTTTTTGTATTTAATTTTTATTTTTAAATTTTTAATTTTTTGATTTTATTTTTAATTTTTTGTATTTAATTTTTATTTTTTTAATTTTTTTAATTTCAAATTTTTAATTTTTAATTTTTAATTTTTAATTTTTTATCTTTCATTTTTTATTTTTTTTTATTTTTGTATTTTTTAATTTTTTTGTATTTATTTTTAAATTTTTTATCTTTTTAGTTTTATTCCAAACAAAAGCTACAGAAAATTCCAAAAAAATAAAAAATACAAAATAAAAGATAAATAAATACAAAATAAAAAATACAAAAATTAAAAAATTAAAAATTAAAAATTAAAAATTAAAAATTAAAAATAAAAATTAAAAATTTAAAAATAAAAAAGGAAAAAGGAAAAAGGAAAAAAAGAAAAAAGGAAAAAAATAAAAAAAGGAAAAACAAAAAATAAAAAAATGAAAAATAA
This sequence comes from Carnegiea gigantea, assembly GCA_029747015.1. Classification (NCBI taxonomy): domain Eukaryota; kingdom Viridiplantae; phylum Streptophyta; class Magnoliopsida; order Caryophyllales; family Cactaceae; genus Carnegiea; species Carnegiea gigantea. The sequence goes on along the minus strand of JAKOGI010000826.1, from coordinate 13,357 downwards.
GAAATAAAAAATAAAACATAAAAAAATAAAAAAAAGAAATAAAAAACAAAAAACAAAAAACAAAAAACAAAAAATAAAAAATAACATAAAATAAAAATTATAAAAATTATAAAAAATAAAAAATAAAAAATAAAAAAGAATAAACAAAAATTCCACAAAATTTCGATAACTTCATAAATTATCAGACATAAATTATATTTTCATTATTTTAACCCACTTCAACCCACCACATAAAAACTATACCAACTTCAACCCACTTCAACCTACATCAACCAACTTCAATCTACTTCAATCTATTTCAACCCACCTCAAAAAAAAAAAATACCAACTTCAACCCACCTCAACTCACCTCAACCAACTTCAACCGACTTCACCCTTTTATCCACCCAATTTACCCAGGAAAAGAATAGGCCCTAAATAGCTATATTCTAACAGGTCAATTGTAACCGCTATCCGCTACGTAGCTAAAACGCTATTTGCTACTTAAATCGCTATCCACTACCTGAACTGCTAATTTTGTCGAACAAAGCCTAAAAGCAATTGGAAATAGCAGTTAGCATTTGGAACGTTTGTGAGTGTTAGCTATTGGCCAAACTGTGAAACACATAGGCCCTAAGGCCCTGTTCTATTTCGTGATAAGATATAACTGTAAACTATAAGAAAATATAAGGAGTTGTAAGGAGTTGTAAAGATATGTAAGGAGTTATAAGAAAATGTAAGGAGTTGTAAGAAGATACAAGGAGCTGTAAGAAGGTGTAAGGAGATATAAGGAGATGTAAAGATAGATGTAAGGAATTGTTGAATGTTATAGAAAATCTATATGGGATGTAAGGAGGTGTAAGAAGGTGTAAGAAAATGTAAAGAGATGTAAGAAAATGCGAGAAGATGTAAAAAGATGTAAGGATTATGTTAAGGATGTAAAGAGTTGTAAGGAGATGTAAGAAGTTGTACGGAGATGTAAGCTCTAAGCTAAATTCTCAAGAATGTGAAATAAAGCAGAGCCTAAATACATGTGCTATAGAGCGATAAAGCGGGTAGGAACAATTAGAAATTGTTAGGGGGAGTTAGGCATAGTGAAAGATAACAGTAAGCAACCAGGAGCTATAAGCGGTGAACTAATGCTATTAGTAGTTTAAATGAACATATCATAATAACTTTTGCAGATTTTACCATTAAACTGTTGACATTGTTAAATAATAATATGCGTGCAAATGTATGCATGCGTGTGCATGTGTATACATTTTTTTGTGTGTTAGTCTTACTAATTTATCATCAACATGCTAAATTCATTTGCAAAGACTAACACATGTATTACGTAACCCTTATAAGAAGGAAAACAACCCAATATATAACACTAAAGCTCCGTTTGGACCTTGAAAAATTTGGTGGAAAGAAAAAAATTTGAGAAAGTTATTTTTTTTCCCTTATGTTTGGTTTAGAGAAAATCACAAAGAAAAAATATATGGAGGAAAATTAGGTGAAAAAATTGTTAGAAACAACTGATAAAATTTTCCTAATAAAATTTTAAGAAAAGTTTGAGGAAATTCCCAACCTCCTCCAACCTCGCATCGCTTAGATGACACCAACATGATTCAAGTAGTTCATAAACATTCAAATTTCTCATCCAAATTCTTGTATTTTTTCCTCAATCCAAACAAGAGAAAAAAACTCACTTTCTCCCTACTTTTTTTCCTTCACATTTTTTTTCCTTCAACTTTTCTTTCCATCACATTTTCTAAGGACCAAACGGAGTCTAACTATTTTTTAGGCAAGCATGTTCAAAATGGTTTGCTTGTAGCAAGGGTTTAGAACATAACATCTATTAAAATAGGCGTTTTTGAAAGTCAATAATCTGTATTAGAGACGTTGGACACTGATAATTCATATTTGAGAAAAAACGTCCAATGCTTTATACTTTTAGAGTATTTGTTTTCGATATATCTTCACCGATTCAAACATACTTTGAGTTGGTAATTTTATAATATTGTAGTTGACATATATTACAAGTGATTGATACTGTTGGGAAATGTAAAGAATATATCATTTACATAAAACAAATAATTTAGCACGCCATCAAATTTATGAGTCAAGGTGTCTATAACTCAGTGTTCGTGTTACAAAAAAAAAAAATCTCTAAAAGTATTGAAAAAAGTAAAGGAGAGTATACTGCTTACATGTGATAAGTACACGATTAGATCATCAAATCACTAAGTAAGACAATATTTAACTCAACAAAAATATATACAAAATAAACACCCTTAAAATATAGAAGGTTGGATACTATTTTTAAGCAAGAATTATTGATATCGGATGCTCAAGGTTATGAATTATTTGCATCCAAAAATTCTTAAAATTAACCTTATAAATTATGACAACTTACAAGTCATAGTGGGCAAATGTCAGAAAGGCAACATTTACCGTATAAATGAAAAGTGTAATACATCCAATCTGGAGGCCCTATCCTTAGAGTGGGCATGCGGGTGTTCCTTGCATCATTAGCATGAGTTTGGTCCGCATAGTACCTTCTGTAGTGCCATAGGCCATAGGGCGCACGTAAATCTCCTCACAATTTAAACGCTCTGTATTCCTTAATCCTTGGTATAAGCCAGTTATAGAATTGTAACAATATTGAGTCAGTTCATTGAGTTTTCGGATTTGACTTGATCAAAGTTTGGCTTGGACTTGAATCAAATTGAATCCGAGCCAAGCCTGAGCCCTATAAGGCTGAACTTGGTTGGGCTCGAATTGGTTTAGTTTAGCTAAATAGCTCTTGTTTTGTTATATTTCTGTGTAGAAAGTATGAAATTACCGTTGTAAATCACAAAATTTCATGAAAATTCTCAATTCTTGAATCCAATACAAAAATGTGGAATTTAGCATTGATTATAACCTTAAATGTAAAAACTTTTTAACAAAAACCAAACAAAAAAGAAGAATATCAAGTCAAGCCGAACAGAATTCCAAGCCCAGCACTGTGCATCCGAGCTTGAGCCCCAGCTAAACTTTTGAGTTTTGACTTAATTAAGCCGCTCGTTTACACCTTCCTATGATAGTCTAGCTACTGTAACATCATTTAGAATATAACTAGACGTATTACCAATAATACTTTTAGAGTAATTTTATTAACTTTTTTAGAAACGTTACTTGAATCACTAATCTAAACACTAGCTATTAGAATGCTAATATTTGACTGATTAATGTACTAATTGAATCAAAATACTAAACATTATTCCAAATGCTATATATTACCAAACATGATTTCTACTTTATTATATCAGGTTGCTTGTGGGCCTGTGGCTCTCTCATGCTCAATTTTTCTATATAAAAAACATCTCCGAACAATCGGAGAATATAATGCACAGATGCCAACTGGTTCCAATTACACTGAGTCACCGACGGCCGATTTGCTCAAAAGCTAAACCTCTTTGCATGCATAAACTACCCAAATTCGAAGATTTGTCATAATTACCACGTGTTGCCCAACCCTTAAGTCATGAGATCGCTTGAACAACCCCAAGGTCCATGAAACCAATCACTGGAAATTCTCCCTCATTCAAATTTGATGTTCCTCGTCAAACCAAACAATCAATAAATAATTTTTTTTTTTGGCTCTATTTCTTTATTCATGCAAAAAATACCCTTTTTTTTTTTAATAAAACAACTCCAAAAATTATATATTTTAATTCCGTTCCTCAAATAAATACTCCTGGCCCCCTTCAAAAGACTGTGAGGATTTATTCACTATTTAAACTCTAATTTAAGTCTAATATTATTAAGTTCAGAATTTTAATTGGATATTTTTGAAATATTATTGCTAATTCCCAAGTCCTAACTGAGTTTTAAATAGTAAGGTACATGCCTAATTTTTCTCATTTCTGGTAGGAGATTTAAAGAAGAGAGTTGCTATGAATTCTCTCTTGCAAGCTCCAACATCAGCTGCTGTCCTCGTAAGTTGGCATCCACCCACTTCATGAAATCCAATTTCTTGATAACCAGTTTGATAATTTCTTCTGTTTAACGTCACAGCTTCTTTGGTCTGATTTTTTTTCTTTCTTCCTATTTTGTGGGTGTTCTTTTGGGGGTTGAGAATTCCCTGTCACTAATCAGTGTCTTAATGTAGGGGTGTTGGGATACCCTAAAAAATCTATTGTTCATGTTTACAAGAACGGAAAGAAATCATCTTTTGACCTTGTTTTTTTCCCGCTGTGGGTGCAGGTTACGTTGCTGTTCTTTTTGATTAATGGCTAACTGGTTCTTTTCTGGGCCTAGTAAGTGTTGCTTTAGTGGAAGCACCGTCATTTGTAGTCTTCTTAGAGAAATGTTTAGAGAGGAGATGATGAGTCTGTTTGAGGTTGGTTGGTGTTAGTTATCCTGCATGCCATACTCAAGAAATTGAAACCTGCCTTTGTTTGTTAGGGTTCACTTGTTAGGAGAAATTGGCGTCTTTCTAAAACAGGGCAGTGGGGTATGCAATTCTTCGTGTAATTCAACCCAATTTTGTTAACAGGTTACTGAGCTGAAAGCCTTCAAAAACCAGTGATTTCTTGGAGTACCACATGATTTTCTGAGTCACTATATTTAAAAATCAATGTGTTGCATATGCAAAGATTCTAGCAATGTCAGAGAAGACCACACCTTCCTCAAGATTTCTTCTAAGCCTGACAGTTTTCTCCACGTTTTTCCTCATAATTTCCTCCTTCTTCCTTTTCCATTCAGTCAGTAATCCTCTCACACCCTCTTCAGTTTTTAAGCTAGTTGTCGTTGATAACCCCTCTGTTTACATTAAACCCCATGCTGGTGATAAACGAGAAGACCCAATTGTGGTACCGTCACCGCCAACACCAACAGGCACCCTCAAACAAGAGGAGATTTCAGTGCAAACTCATGGGAATCCTGGTTTGACTGAGAGAAATAATCCTTCATTACCAAACTCCAAGGCGGTACCTTCAACAGGACTAAGCAACCGGAAAACTGAGGACATTCTAGCGAAACCTCCCGATTTGAATGGGAAAAATGATTCTTCATTAGCCCAAAAAAGGATCTGTGTCCCAGAAAACGCTCTCCTGAGAATTTATATGTATGATCTGCCTTCTGAGTTTCATTTCGGGTTGTTGGATTGGAAGGCGGGGCCAAACAGAACATGGCCGGAAGTTGAAAACCCTGATCAGGTCCCGCGATATCCAGGAGGCCTGAATTTGCAACACAGTGTAGAATATTGGCTCACTCTTGATCTTCTGTCATCCAACATTAATGAAATAGTTAGACCATGTACTGTTGTTAGAGTGCACAATTCAAGTCAAGGAGATTTCATCTTTGTGCCATTTTTTGCATCCCTAAGTTACAATCGATACTCAAAGCTTCGTGGCAGGGAGAAATATAGCATGAACAGGAAATTGCAAAACCGTTTGTTGGAGTTCTTGTTTAGTCAGCCCGAGTGGAAGAAGTCTAAGGGGAAGGACCACATTATTGTTGCACACCATCCAAACAGTATGTTATATGCAAGAAAAAAGTTGGGTTCTGCCAGATTTGTGCTTGCAGATTTTGGTAGATATGCTGCAAAGATTGCAAATGTGGAGAAGGATGTGATTGCCCCTTACAAACATGTTGTCAGGACCATCAGCAGTAACAATTCTGCGGCATTTGAGCAACGCCCTACCTTAGTCTACTTCCAAGGAGCAATCTATAGGAAGGATGTGAGTGAACTAATGACTAATCCCTGTTTTCATTTTTATTGAGCTGATGTCAACTACCCCATTATGTCCTCTGCGCTACTGTTATCCTTTTCTTGTGAAATATCCAGGCTGGGAAATGTTATTTTGCAATTATGAATGCCATAAGAAACTTATTCTGACTGCAAGATCTCTGTCCGTAGTTAAATCAAGGGTTACAATCAGATTCTATTTTTTTCACTAGTTCTAGTTCATCTGAAAGAGCGGTGAATTCTATGTTTGTCTTAGTTCTTCGGTTGTTGTGCCACCTGTTCGAAGTAGGAACCATGTCCTCCTCATACTGCAAGGTGAAAGCATCGTGAAATTCGCTGAGACTAAATACCCTGTTCGAAGTAGGCCTGATAATGTTCCACCTGTTTTAATTTGTATATATCGGCGGTCTTAGTGCTCATTTAGTTGTCCATTGTGCTCCTCATTTCTGATGATGCCTTTGTTAAGTCTGCTCTGATATTTCTTAGGGAGGATCAATCCGACATGAACTTTACTATCTCCTCAAAGACGAAGAGGACGTACACTTCACATTCGGAAGTGCTCAAAGGAGTGGGGTTCGTCAAGCCAGCCAGGGGATGGGATCTTCCAAATTCTGCCTCAACATAGCTGGTGACACACCTTCATCCAACCGCCTTTTTGATGCCATCGCTGCCCATTGTGTGCCAGTGATAATCAGTGATGACATTGAGCTCCCATTTGAGGATGTTCTGGATTACTCTGAATTCAGTGTATTTGTATGGGCATCAGATGCCGTGAAAAAGGGGTTCCTTCTGAATCTTCTCAGGGGAGTCAAGAGGGATGAGTGGACCAAAATGTGGGAGAGGCTCAAGGAAGTTGCCTGCCATTTTGAGTATCAGCACCCATCCCAACCGGGAGATGCCGTTGATATGATTTGGCAGGCAATTGCGCGGAAAAGATCAGCTGTAGGTGTAAGTCATAGGGAGAGAGTATATAGAACACCTGCCTTCTTGAGGACTGGATAACGCTTGGCTTTAGTTAAATACCATTGGGGGTTTAATTGATTTGGGCCAGTGGGGAAGCTTTACCTCCAAGGCTCTCCTTGTGGTCCCCGTTTCTCCTCTCTGAAATTGAACCCTAAAATGTTTATCTTTTATTTTGTCTCCGTCAAATGAATGATGTTTTGTGTTCTTAACGTTTCAAGCCATCATTGTCATGTCTATCAATGCAACTCCCTCCCCTCGAATTTCAGCACTCTACCTATTGCACGTTCTCAACATGATCATTGGGAAATCGATGGTTACTCAAATTTCATGGGAAGCAGAAATGACCCATAATAAAATTTAATTCTATCTTAATATCCCATGAAGTGATCCTTTCTTAGTCCATGAATGACATGTTTGTCAGGTTGAAGACGTCGCATTGTAGATCGAGTCAGGGAAAGATATGGAGCTTCCAATGGCGGGAGAACAAAAAACTGTCTGCAGCTGATGGAAAAGTATGAACTACTACTATACATATATATGGTTGTATAACAAGGACTCAGAATCATGATATACTCAACCTGCCGTTGAGGATCTATAGTAATATAGGGTTTTTTACAAAATGAGGTGATATGAGTGGAGTTTAGAGCTCCATTTCTCAACAGAGCTTTGAAGCAAATTAAACACATTCAAACAGAGACTGCCCCATACTGAAGAACAAACAACAGAATGCCTCATGACAATAATCTATGAATAAATTATATTTCCCTACCCAAAAATGTTCTTTCCCCTTCTAGAGGGACTCTATTCGGGCTCATTTTAACACCGATTGTGAATCGGGTCTGATCCCTTTGGGACTCTGCGTTTACTTGATTGATCAGGATTGAACACCATTGTAGGAATCGGTGCATGGCTTGGTGCTATAACCAAGTCACCCATGGCAGCCCGCATTAGAATCCGCGATCTTAGAAACAGGGAATGACCCTTAAAGGCAAGGTCAATGCTGTTTAACCCAGAAACACTCTCGGGTTGAACAGTAACTGCAATTCCTAAGCAAAATAGAAAGACAGAGAGCTTGTAGGCAAAACAACCCATCTTCGGTAGCTTAATACGAAGAAGATGAGATGAGAAGCTAGTGGCGTTCTTGTTGGAGTGATGACAGAACCATTGTTGCAGAACTTGTCATCAGAATCCTATATATATATATATATATATATATATATATATATATATATATATATATATATATATATATATATATATATATCTCTTACATGTGATGGGGAAGATTTAAAGGATAAAGCAGAGATAAAGAGAGTGGGGAGTGGGGACCCAGAACACCCAAAGAAGTTGTGATGAGAGAATAAGATTCGGTTGCTTCCCCAATCATCAGTTGTTTCTGCGAGAAGCAAAATAAGCAGGTAATCGTATATATGAGGGAGTCTCTTTTTAGAAGGATTTGTCAGGTTTGAACAAAAAGGTAACTTCGAACATTATCAGCGGGAACTCAGGAAGCCAAGTTTCTTTTCAATGGTTCCCTGCATTCCTTTCATTTCTATACATATTGCTCTTTCGACAAAACGGTTTTCGTAAACCGGTTTGTCATGCTTCTATTTGAGCCTCATTTCCTGAGATCTAAAATATTTTATATGTTTATAATGATGGTCAACTAGCCAAACATGAATCTGACCCGGAAAAAAGAAAAAGAAAGAATGGGATAACATTCCTATTTTGTTTACATGCAAATGATAATGCCAGTATGTTAGCCATCGATTTCATAATTATTGGAATTACTCGTGTTTCATAGATTCAAGAGGCAATAGTGGATCTTCTATTTCCAATTCTTTATCATAGCATTTTGGGTATGCTCATTTTCAACATTTTGAAGAAGCGGTTAGTGAGATAGAGCATGTTGGAGCAGGTTTGAGCAGTCTAAGCACTTAGAAGCCAATATGAACATATTTGAAACAATTTTGTGAGAGAGTTGCAGCAGATTGAAACAATCTTGGAGCATGTGCAAGTTTAATATGCTAAAAACAAACAAGGCCTTTGATTCTAGCAAATTTTTTGAATATATAATCCATGACCTATAAAGTATAGAATAAAAGCAGCTAGTTAGCTAGTAATCTTGGGCTGCTACAACGGCAAGAAAGCATTTCAAAGTAGGTAAAAATTCTGAATAGAAACCTCTTGAGTCTTGAGAAAGATAAAGCTCTTGCTTTAATCTTAATTTTACTTCAGAATTCCAAGCTCATCTATGAATGTGTGGAAATTTGGGGGGCCTGTCCTGGTTCTTGTGCTTAATGGATTTCCTTTGTTCCCACTCCAATTGCCTTTTTCCGGCTTTTTAAGCCCTACATTCAGAGCATTAAAGGGACATCTAAACAACCATCTCCGATTCCTGCACTTTATTTTTTTATGCAAAATACATTAATCTGTGCTAGCGTTTAACTAACTAAATTGGAGATGTAATCACATTCTATCGATATTATAACAATTGCCTATGGGTTTAAATGACTATGATTTTTAATATAGTTAGAATTAGTAAAGAGAGTTTTCATTTTTGTCATTTTAATTTTCACGGCAAACCATCTCAAATTTTCTAGTATCAACCTTTAAACATCTTATATAAAGAGCTTGCTAAAGCTCTATTAAAAGTTCTAAGATGAAGGAAGAGGCTTAAATGGACTCAAGAAATGCATTCCTCTCCCCCCCCCCCAAAAAAAAAAAATTGTTGAATCTCACCTTCCATTCCTTATCGTTCACCCTCCCCCTACATCAGTCTAACAAAATATCATATTCATCAAATACAACTACAAGTTTCCAAATTCAAGCAAAAAATTAACACTCGACAGTTATAGTTTCTAACAAAATGACCCATTGAAGTCTTGAATATAATACAACTCAAAGCAACTAGTAAAATATCTAAATCTAAGCAACAAACTAGAATTTTGAGGAAATGATTACGAGTTTTATATGGACAAGATATGGTGGGTACTGGATGAGCATTGATAAAATGAGTATTAGGAGGGTATGGGGCAACTAGAAGCTATACCCATACTCATACCCGTTTTAACAATACCCACCTCATACCCATTTTTTTTTTCATTTTCAATACCCACCGAGGTGAATTTTACGTATCTTAAGCAAGTACGGAGTTTTTTTTGCTGTTCTCACTAACGTATCTTCTAGGAGCATGTGCTCCCAAGGGTACAGTATAGACTTTGTTTCATTTTGGATTTGCCCGGTTTGAATTTAGGTTTGCCCAGAATTGTACCCCAATTGGGTTTTAATTTCAAATATGCAAGCCTCATCTTTCAGAGTTGCCTTTCAATGTTCCACCATATCGCCAAGAAAGTTGTACCGAGACAACTGCAATTTCACATTCAAAAGCCCAAATACACGCTTCAGAGGTCACAAGAACAACATAGGAACATAAGCAGAGTGTTCTGGAATAATACTTAATGCTCAGAATGATAGGCACGTCTAAAAAGACTCCCAAATGCGAAAGCCGGACGCAGATATATCGCTGTTCCCATCATAATAGTTTATATACAACACAAAATCTAAGCTTTAGCTTTAGATTTTCACGGGGTTTTAGCTTCAGCAGGCTATTTCTTCAGTCAACAAGCCTATAGGAAGTTACAACAGGGTAGAGAGCTAAGAAATTGGCAAGCATTGTTTCTCCCAGGGCCTTCCAAGAAAAATCAGAATTTCATTTGGGTACTCTTCTATCCTCCTCGGCGTGAGGCACTTGCACAAAACATAAATATTGCATCATTGGAGTGGCACTCGATGATGAGCAGTATCCGCTGGCCCCAGGGATACTGTGAAGTGCAGGCCTCTGTTTTGCCCTGCCTGTATCACATATGCAACTCCACTCGCTGCCAAAGCTGCAGCTTCCTGAGCGTGCAATCAATGGCAATGGGCAAACCAATGATTGCATTAGTCACATACATAAAGGCAGAACCCCAAATACTGAGCATCCAAGGGTAAATGTACGTTAGAAAAGAGAGGTCTGTGTACATCAGCAATGTTAGCCGATCAAAGATATCAGAGAAGGGCATAAGTTCAGGTATTAGTTTCAGGGATCCTTTGGTATAAATTGAAGTGTCAGTTGTCCATACCCAAGCGGAACCATCTAGTGCCAAAATGAGTATTTGAGTTCGCATTTAACATCCCAGTAACAAAGCAAATTAGACCACTACGATAAAACTCTACATACAACAAATATTGTGTCATTCATAATGAAGTGGAAAAAACAGGCCAACATGCAACTCTTTTTGTTCCAAACTAATTAATTGATACTTATCCTGAGCCAATAGCTAATGCGATCAAGAGATGCAACCGGCAGAGTCGTTTTCAAGTTAACTGAGACAAACTCCGAAAAGAGAAAAACAGCTTGTATAACGCTAAAATTTGAAACTCATTTGGACAACAAATGGGAGCGATTTAAAGAAGCAAGAGGTCACAAAAGGAAATGGAAGACACACCTTTGTACACCTACTCTATACCTATTCCCAAATATCATTTGCCCTCCAAGATTCATTATTTCTGAAGATTAACCATGCGAAGACGATAGTACAACAAGCTGAAGAGTGAGAACAAGAAGAGTGAGAGGTACATACCAGTAAAGTATCCATACTGGGGGAGTAGCGTGATAGATAGACAAGTATACTTTTATATGGCATCAATGAACATACCGTCGTAGGGGTCACAGATCAAAAGCAGCAATCTAAAAACTGCAGAGGCGAGTTGGGCCAAAACATCTCTTTTGATTGTTTTTGAGAAAAATGGATAAAAAAAATTAGGAGCTAAACATCACAAATTAAAGAAATAATATCGACATACGAATATGCCCACGCATCAGGCAAAAGGCCTCATGGTTGATTTAATGACTATATATAAGAACCAGATGCAGTTTTACATTAAGTCCAACAGGCATTTTTAAAACAAAGTAAGACCAAAGATCTTGCAGTTTCTCTGAAAACTGTTCTTGAGGACCAGCAGCAGTTTTTTTTTTTGGGGGGGGGGGGACATAGAAGAAGAAACGATACACGTAGCTAACCAACCTGTCTCTGCCTTGGTCTTTGCGGTATACTGATAGCCCAACCCATTCTGTAGCATGGAGGAAGAAAACCAGCAGCTCGAAGCAAGAAAAGGCTGAAAAGAAGCCGTGAGTTAGCAAAATCCACAGCAAAAAAATTGTAATAGAACATACATAATTGCATTACTCACCGAAAAGAAAGTGGAGATATCACCATCAGCATCATCACTGTCAGGATTGGAGACATAAAGGGCATGTCTCAAGAGCAATAGAGCCATCAACTGACACAAGATGAGAATATTCAGCAGAATACACATTCAATCATGATGGCAACTTTCGTATGCCAAAAGTAAAGAACAGGACGTGGAACTTGGGGTGTCACCATTCTAAATGAGTTCAAAATTAAGTCCATGCACACAGAGCCATCATTAGGTTTTACTTTCTCAATATGGACCCATGAACCTCAAGCAAATACTCCATTGAGAGATAGTCAATTTCTATCCAGCACAGTTTGCTATATGGAACCATTTATCCAGACAGGCAGAAGATTTAGACATCAACCAAATGAAATCAAACAGTTATAAATTGCACTAGACCAGGCTAGGATACTTGATAGCTACAAATACATCTAAACCTAAAAAATTATATAATATAGAGTATACACATCACACAAATTGCCTTGTATAGAATGAAGGCCACCTTGTTTACACAATTAAGACTGAGGTTTTCTATGTTGATTTTGACAAACAAGAAAAACAAATGCATTGCACCTTGAACATGTTATGCAAACAGGATTCTCATGACAATTTTTTTGCCCCAAACCCCATGAAAGTGAGAACCACACTAGGATTACTGTAATTATTGATCATATCTTAGACAATCAAACCTGCAATTCTTCAACATGGCTTCAGTATCTGGACACTTACAACCACAAGTAGAATGAAAGGGGGAGTTCCACTCACACTGCAATCAACATGAACATGGAAAACAAAACACCTCGTATAATGAATTGACGCTTTACATCGAAATCAACGTGCTAGGTACCGAAGTGCTAACTTACAATGACAGCAACAGAACGGCAAAATGCAGCTCCAGTAGCATTTGTATCTGTCTATTCTTCATACTCAGCTTCAAGCAGACGTCTTTCAGCGGCTGCCACAGCCAACAGTCGTGGTTCATCCAAGCCTAATTGTGCACCAGACACTGTCCATTCAGTGCTGCCAGCAGCAAACATGGACAATGGTCACACAGAAGAACCAAAAGCAAAAAGGGAAAGAAAGAGATGTGCGCAGAGCCGCAGACAAAAGATATGGATCATTTATTGGACAGGGAAAAACAGGTAGTCAATAAAGCCTCAACAAGCTACATAGACACAAAGTTGATAGATGAGGGTTTCATGGAACTACCATGTCCAGATCAGACGGTTTCCTTCCACCCACGAAAAGTTTAGAAATGGTCCAAAAGCAAACGAAGGTAGCTGCAAGTAACCATAAAAACCGCCAAGGGCATGATTTAAACGTGGTGAGAGCGCCTCTTAAGCATTTTTGAGCCATCAATAATATACTATCCTCAACCGCATCAAGTGGTATTTGAATAACGTTAGTATGATCATAACATGACATGTAGGTTTCAAATTTAGAGCCACTTAA
>JAKOGI010000825.1:250000-396719 GCA_029747015.1 Carnegiea gigantea | reverse complement strand
TATATATATATATATATATATATATATATATATGTATGTATATATATGTGTGTATGTATGTATGTATGTATGTATATTTTGAGCAAAAGGACTCCCCGTTTAGCAGTTCATAGTTAAACTATCAACGAAGCAAAAATTTTCCCTGAGGGGGTGGGCACATGAATTCACTGCATTAGCATTCAAATAGTCCAATCTTTCAAGTTACTACGTCCATTTGTTAAAATGCAATGTAAGAATTTCAACTTCTAACCTCCCTGCAATCCTCTTCGATTGTCTTCTCTCGCTAGACCATTGGTAATAGTTGAGGTTGATCTCCTTAATCAAGTTATAAGCGTCATCCTATTTCTTGGTGTTAAGTGTACCACCTGTTGCTGGATCAGTGATATCCCTTAATGGTTAAGTGACTCCCTTGTGTAAGGTATACACAATCATCTATTTTTTGAATCCATGGCGAGGGCGCAATTACGATAGGTCCTTGAAATGCTCCAAGCCTCATTGAATGTTCGTGCTCCCTTTGAGTAGATGTTGTGATTTGATTATGTACACTTGCCATTTTGCTTGTGGTGAAGAATTTGGTAAGGAATCCGCTTGTGAGCTCACCATATGCATGACTAACCTTGGTGGCAACGTGTATTGACCCGAACCTGATCCATGTTAATAACCCTAGTGAATCATAATTCAACAAAAATGAGTTTCATATTTCAATTCAACATTTGATATATTTTATGCAATAACAGGCTTAGACGAGGAGGTCACCTTCAAATGAAATTTTGCAACGCAATGCATGAAGTCATTTAACACCTGTAAATGAAAATAAAATTATACAGTTTTGAAAACGATTAAAAGTTATATACTTGGTGAAGGATACTAATTATGAAAAATTGGTACAATTTACTTGTTTGAACTTTGTTAAAATGAATAAAAGCATAAATAAGTAAATAGTCAATGATGTTAAACAAAAGTTTATGAAGTAAGTAATCCAATGTGACGATTAAACTCACTAAGTATCAAATAAAGAGTTTGGTATAAAATTGTACTGGTTTGGGAAAAAAAATTATGTTGGTTTCGGAATTAAAAAATAGCCGAAAGGACAGCCTAACTAGAGAGTTGCTTGCATTAGTTAGAGAGAGAGTGGAGCTAAGATTTTTCTAGAGAGACAAGCTGATTTTTTTTCAAGGAAAGAGGAAAGAATAACATAATAAAATGCCAAAAAAATCTAATGTAAATCATCCTCTTTCCATTCGTCGTCACGCACACCAACCCACCCCTACGCCTTGCTCTGCCGAATGACGCCTACTACCGCTGCGCATGTGCCTGTTGCCGCTGACGCTGCCTGTCCCAGCCAGCAACCAACACCGCCGCTGCTGACGCTGCGTCCCACCTTTTTGCTTCTCTCATTTAGGCCTAGAAGGTCCTCTTCCACCTAATTTCCTTGTTAATTTAGCAGCTATTTATGTCCCTTTGACTTCAAATAAGTGTTTTCCTACAAATTTTGGAGTTTGTTTCCCCGAATTTACATTTTGGTTGATTGCATATTATTGTTGGTTATGGTAGAGATGAGAATGGAGTGAAACGTTTGTGGGTATCTTCTTGAATAACCTTAATTTAGTTGAAAATTGGTGAAATTGGTTCTAACTTTTAAACAATTTGGTATTTGATGTTGCAAATGTTAGATGTCATTAAAAAGCTTGAGGTTGAAGAAGATGGAAGTACGTTACGAGGACGAGGGAGGGAAGAGAATGGCAATTATGAAATTTTGGCACTGTATAAGTTCATTTGGGATTTTAAGCTCAAGTGGGAAAAGTGGATTATGTGTTTATCGTGCAATTGAGTATGGAAAGTGGTGGAGGATCATCTTTAATCTTCTACTTAATGTTAATTCAAATAAGATAAGTGGCAGTGATGGACTAACATGAATATTAAGGGCAATTAAGCCGTAATTTATTCAACGAAATGTTTAAAGGGTTGGAATATAATTTTTAATGAGATATAAAGAGTCAACTTTAAAATTCGAAGGGGGTAAGTAGCCAAGATAACAACAATAATAATGGTATAATGGTACATTTTTAAAATAAATACTCTCTTTTAATACAAGTTTTTGAGTAAATAACCTAGTTATTCACTCTCTATTTTTATAGTTAAGACAAGCTTATCGTGGTGCTTGCACTTAACCCAATTGGTTTCAATAATACATTAGTGAGTACAAGCAAAGAGTAATGATGTTGTCTAATAAAATGGGAAGTAGCAATCATAAGAATAATATTAGTAATAATTGTAATAATAGCAACAATGGTGGCAATATAGCAAAACTAATTGTAATAATGCTAATAATAATAAAAACAACGATGATAACATTAATAGTTGTAATAATAATTACAATAATTACAGTAACGATAATGACAACCTGATGATAATAATGGTAATAACAGTCAATATCAAAATCATAACCAATGTAAAAGAGGCGAGTAAGTGACTTCATTAATCAAAACCATTGTGATGCTAATTAAATAGAATTACTAATAACAAAAGATCATCTATAATAGAAGTGGGGGCATTTTCGCCTTTGTTAGGCCATTAATTAAATAAGTCAAAGGTGGGAGAAACAAATGTTTCAAAAATCAGGCATGTTCACTTCCAGTGCCCTTTAAAAATTCACATGTATTTTATAAGTATCAAAATCTTATCATATGTAAATATTTAATGGATCATTTTCAAGCATTATTTTGCCACATGATCAAGTATACCTACCAGTTATGAATTTTCAGGGCTTAAGTCCTTTAGTTCACCTATACGACTTTAACTTAGCTTCTTAACTGGCTTGAGAGGTGTGCATCTACTCAATGAATACATTGTTTGTTTGGTTTCCACTTTCTGATAATAGCCGGTGATAGTTTTAATACAATTCTCTCTCTCTCTCTCCCTGATTTCAAACCAAAATGAATTGAAATGTAATCGCTCACTAAAAAATGAATTTCTTCTTATTATTGTATAAGGGTAAACATATTAAGCTTCGACTTATTGTTCAAATGTTTTTGTACTTCGTGTTTTAGGTGGAGCATCAGGGCAGTTTAGACACTTAGGAATAGAAATTAAGCAGCATAATGATCGGTGGGCTTAGACGACCTTATAGTGACGTCCTGTAATTCTAGGCTCGTAAACATCTTTTGTGACATGAAACTCTCATTGAGGTTGAGAACCTATGAATTATGCATTATTTAGTTCTCCTGTAACATTCGAGTTATTAAAGTGCTTATGTAAATAATTAATAAAGCCTTATCCTCCTAAGAATGTTGATAATACCCTAACCATGACTTTACTATGGGATTTAGACATTAACAATCAACTAATTAAAGTTAATTAGGGGACTAGAGAAGTTATGGAATTATAGTTGTGGGGTTGGAGCTTGGTTGTAAACAGGGTCACCATCAGCTATAAGAGGCTTGTTCGTTATTAGAAGAGGAAAGATAAGTGTGAAGGATATTAATAGCAGCAGTAAGTTTGTTAGCCACGTCAGCATGGTTGTTATAACAGATAACCATATTCTACAACCAGATTCTTTTATTCTTGCTGAGAAACAACTTGCATATAAGAACCCATGTGTACATTGAGTCAATGTATGATGGACAGATGAAACATCTTTCCTCTCAAACTTTTGCATTCCTTCTCTTCTCACATGGTAACAGAGCACCATGGTTCTGACCTGGTGTATTTTCTTGAAATTCTTGTTCAATCACAACAAACCTTGAAACTCTTGATTACTTCACATATTGATCATTCTTCCTCTTGAAGCCAATCACGATGTCGGTAGAAACAGAGAATTCGGAATCTAACTACGAAAGAAGGCAGGTTGCTAAATGTTACATCAATGATCCTTTATTCCTTCAAAGTTCGGATAATCCCGGTATGCAAATAGTAAGCCTAAAACTAACTGGATTGAATTTCCAGAAATGGAGCAGATCAGTCAAGATTGCTCTTAGAACAAAGGTGAAACTTGGTTTTATTGATGGTTCTTGTTCTAAACCTGATCGAAACTCTTCTAAATTCAATCAATGGATCAAATGTGATAGCATGGTAGTTAGCTGGTTGTTGAATTCAATGACACCAAAGTTGTCTGAAGCATTTCTATATGTGAACTTAGCCCAAGAACTATGGGATGAGCTCACAAAAAGATTTAGAGAGAGTAATGGACCTCTTTTATACCAATTGGAAAAGGAAATTACTGATTTATATCAAGGCCATGATTCTGTGGCTGTGTATTACACAAAATTGAAGAGGCTTTGGGATGAGATCAGTGATATGTCTGACATTCCAGTTTGTACATGTCCTAAAACTTGTCCTTCAATAAAGAAAATGTCGATGTTAGAACAGAGGCAGAGGCTTATGCAATTCTTGATGCATCTTAATGAGGAATATGAGGCCATACGAGGACAAATCTTGCTGTTAGATCCTCTACGCACGGTAAACAAAGCATACTCCATGATTCAAAGATTAGAGAAGCAAAGAAATGTCACTAATTCCATTGGTGTATCTAGAGAGGTTGCAGCTGTTGTGAACAAAATGAACATCTCTAATACTGGAGGAGTTGATGATGTAAATGCCTTTTTTGCAAAAAACAGAACTAGAAAGGATTTAAGGAAGATCAAGTCCAGCAAGTTCTATGACTATTGTTAGAAAACTGGACATGAAAGGGATCAATGCTTCCAATTAATTTGGTGCCCAGAGTGGTATGAAGGGCCAAAAGGGAAAAAGAAGATAGCAAGACCAAGGCTGGCTGCAAATGTCATCAATCATAGTGATCAAGATACTCCCCTAGATGAAGAGGGCTCCAGTAGAGAAGGAACACACAAGTCTCAGTTTGATTCCAGCTTTATACAGGCCTTGGCACATGAAGTCATGAAATTCACAAAAGGGAATTCATCTATTGATAACCAGCATGATACTATGGGTGCTACATATGCAAACTTTGCAGGTAATGCATGCACTGGGTTTACTAGCATTTGCCGTGTCATTTAACATGGTGAACGAGAAGCATGGATTGTGGACATAGGAGCTAGTGACCATATGTCATATGATCTGGATTTATTTATCAGCCTGGATGCTTTGTCCAAGCCAGTTTACATCACCCTCCTAGATGGTTCATCTAAGACAGTAACCTTGGGTGGCAATGTACAGCTAGATGACAAAATTATGTTAAGGAAGGTGTTATATGTGCCTGAATTCAAGTTCAACTTACTATCAATTACTAAGCTCCTGTCAGATCAAAATTTGTGCATTCACCTTTATTCTACTGAATGCATTTTCCAGGACCCTACAACTAATCAAGCAGTGGCAGTGGTGCACGAGCACAATGGTTTGTATAAGTTGGAAACACAGGCCAGCACAAAGCACTTAAAGAAATGTGGTTTGGGCAGAAGAAGTTCACAGCATTCTTCAGTTGTTTCAGGAGATCAAGACAGAAGAGTTGCAGTTTCCAAGCATACAGCTATTGCCAATAAAGCATGTAGTCAACTGCCATTAGACATATTACATGCCAGATTAGGTCACACTTCTATGTCCAACATGAAACATATTTCAGCCTGTAAGAATTCTATTACAGACAGTTTTTTTTATAAAACCCGCATCCTAGCTAAGGCACATTGGTTGGTATTTGGAAGAAGTACTGTTAGCAGCAAGTTACCCTTTCCGTTAGTCCATATGGACCTGTGGGGGCCATACAGAATAGCAAACATCAATGGGGGTCAATACTTTCTTACTATTGTGGATGATTTTACAAGGAACACATGGACTCAATTGTTGCAATCTAAGACTCAAGTACATACAGCTATTAAGTATTCTTTGAATATGGTGGCCACTCAATTTAATACCAAGGTTTCCATGGTTAGGACAGATAATGGTACTGAGTTCATTCAATCTGCATGTCACACCTTCTTTGGCACTAAGGGTATTCTACATCAAAGGTCCATAGTTAAAACACCACAACAAAATGGAGTTGTGGACAGAAAGCATCGACACTTGCTTGACACTACTAGGGCTATCAGGCTTCAGATAGGATTTCCAAAGTCCTGTATGATGAGCCACCCAATATTGAAGAACTCAGAACCGTGGGCTGCTTATGTTATGCAGCAAAAATAGGAGTGACAGACAAGTTAGAACCCAGGGCACAGAAATGTGTTCTCCTTGGATAGACTTTTGGATGTAAGGGCTATAAACTATATGACCTTTATACAAAAAAGGTGTTCTACAGTCGAGATGTTCTTTTTCAAGAACACATTTTCCCTTTTAAAGGCAAGATTAGTACCACCTCATTAGCTGAAGCAAACTACTCCTTTATTTGGCCTAACTCAGCATTCATCAA
Source organism: Carnegiea gigantea (assembly GCA_029747015.1). Taxonomy (NCBI): domain Eukaryota; kingdom Viridiplantae; phylum Streptophyta; class Magnoliopsida; order Caryophyllales; family Cactaceae; genus Carnegiea; species Carnegiea gigantea. The sequence continues at coordinate 390,364 of JAKOGI010000825.1, read as the reverse complement.
TCCTAACACCTCTACTGATCTGGTCTTGATTCAGCCAGATTCAACCTCAGATTAAACACCTCATGATTCTTTATTCCAAGACAATAGACATTCTGATGATCTCATTAACTCCAATAATCATTCAATCGCTCATTCAACAAACAATGCTTCTTTTATTCCAGATTCTGAAGAGAATAGGCCAGTACAAGCCCTGCAGCCACACCATGTTCAGACTAATCTCAGGAGATCAACCAGACCCCGAGCAACACCTATTTGGTTATAGGATTTTATTCAACCTAATAACCACAAACATCATGCTGATAGCTCAATATCCCATAGCCTTCATAGTGCAGTTATTCATCCATTGATCAAGGCAGAGGATTTAAGTCATCTATCCTCTGATTTTGTTGCTTCGTTGATGACTATCATGCACGCTCCTGAACCACACTCATACTCTCAAGCCAAACACAGTCCAGAATGGGTTGCTGCTGTGGAGAAGGAATTAGCAGCTCTAGAAGCCAATAGGACCTGGAGTTTGACATACCTTCCACCTGGGAAGAAGGCCCTCACTTCAAAATGGGTGTACAAGATTAAGTTTAGGCCTGATGGGTCCATTGAGAGACACAAAGCCAAGTTAGTCATAAGAGGCTTTGAACAAGTCAAGGACAAGGATTACAAGCACACCTTTTCCCCTGTTACAAGCACACCTTTTCCCCTGTTGCTAAACTAACCACAGTAAGGGTACTTATAGCTCTAGCATCATCTAAAGGGTGGCCTTTGCATCAACTTGACATTAACAATACCTTTCCACATGGTTTTATTGATGAAGAAGTATATATGTTACCTCCAGAAGGTTATGAGAAAGTACAACCAAGGCAAGTATGTAAGCTGGAAAGATCCCTATATGGTCTAAAATAGGCCTCCAGGCAGTGGAATTTGGAATTGACCAAGTTTCTCCTCAAACAAGGATTCACACAATCCAAGAGTGATTATTCCTTATTCACTAAAGTCTCTAAGGGTTTGTGCACCTTCATTCTTGTATATGTTGATGATCTATTAAGTACTGGTGATGATACCAAATCCATTGTTCAGATTAAGGCTAGTCTTCATGCTGCATTTACCATCAAAGACTTGGGCTTAGCTAGATATTTTCTTAGCATTGAGATAGCCAGGTCTAATTCTGGGATTTTTCTCAATCAAAGGAAATATATCCTAGATATACTGGTTGATGCTGGACTTACTGTAGCGAAACCAGCAAAATTTCCTCTACCCAAGGGGTTGAAGCTGTCTACAGAGAATGGACAGTTATTGAGCAATCCAGAAAGTTACAGGAGGATTATTGGTAGATTGCTATATCTCAATCTTACCAGACCAGATCTTTCCTACGCTGTCCAACACCTCAGCCAGTTTTTGCAGGCTCCCAAGGAGGCACACTACCAAGCAGCCTTACATGTATTAAGGTACCTTAAAGGGACAGTCAACAAGGGCTTGTTTTATCCTATAGGCAACAATTTACAAGTAACAGCCTACTGTGATGTTGACTCGGGAAGCTGCCAAATGTCTGCTAGGTCCCTGACAGGCTACTGTGTGTTTCTAGGGAGTTCTCTTATATCTTGGAAGACAAAAAAGTAGAACACTGTTTCTAAGTCTACGGCTGAAGCAGAGTACAGATCTATGTCAGCTACTACATCAGAACTCGAGTGGATATCTTACATTTTACATGATCTGCAGGTTCCAGTTCAGCTGCCATTTACAATGTTTTGTGACAACAAAGCAGCAATACACATAGCAGAAAATCCGATTTTCCATGAAAGGACCAAACATCTTAGGATTGACTGTCACTACACTAGAGACAAGTTACTTGAAGGATTCTTGAAGACAACACATGTCTCATTGTAAGATCAATTGGCTGATCTGATGACCAAACCCTTGAGTGAACTTCAACATAATCATCTCAGCTTCAAGCTTGGATTGTTGGACACTCCATCAATTCCAGCTTGAGGGGGGGATGTGAAAGATATTAATGGCAGCAGCAAGTTTGTTAGCCATGTCAGCATGGTTGTTATAACAGACAACCATATTCTACAACCAGATTCTTTTATTCTTGCTGAGAAACAACTTGTATATAAGAACCCATGTGTACATTGAGTCAATGTATGATGGACAGATGAAACATCTTTCCTCTCAAACTTTTGCATTCCTTCTCTTCTCACAGTAAGTTTTAGATATTAGAAAAGCGTAACATGTAAATCAATAATGCGCCTCTATCCCCCCCTGTATTATTTTTACTTGATTATTTTTCAACGAACCAATTATGGGGCCCGCCTTATCTTTATCTATGTAGTTAGACTATGGAATATCATCAACATTCATATAACGTCAAATAATTCGCAGCATTCAAGTGATCACATTACTACCTTACAGATATGCGTAACCTACAAAAGAGGAGCGATGGTAGATTACATACGATCACTTTTAAAGATGAGCAGCTAAGGCATAACCTATTATGAAGATTTATAATACCGTCCAACTTGATTATTAGTGAGTAAATGGACTAACAAGGTTGTGAGAAGTCACTTGATAGCTTACTATGCGAATTTTATAGGATATTCGGTGCAATAATAATAGATAGTATGTTTTTATGCATCCGAGTATATGTTAAGATGGATGACATCGAACACTTGCATTAGTTAGAGAAAGAGTGGAGCTAAGAGTTTTTGGAGAGAGAGAAGCTGATTTTTTTCAAAAAAGAGAGGAAAGAACAACATAATAATTGGCCAAAAAAATCTAATGTAAATCATCCTATTTCCATTCATCGTCATGCAAACCGATCCATCCCTATGCCTTGCTCTACCAAACAATGCCTACTGCCACTACCCGTGGGCCTGTTACCACTGACGCCGCCTATCCCAGCAAGTGACCAACACCGCCGTCGCCAATGCCCATCTCGCACCTTTTTGCTTCTCTCATTTAGGACTGGAGGGTCCTCTTCCACTTAATTTCCTTCTTAATTTAGCAGTGAATTATATCCCTTTGACTTCAAATAAGTGTTTTCCTATAACAATTTGGAGTTTCTTTTCCGAATTTAGATTTTTGTTGATTGCATATTATGGTTGGTTGTAGAAGAGATGAGAACGGGGTGAAAAGTTTACAGGTATCTTCTTGAATAATCTTAATTTAGTTGAGAATTGGTGAAATAGGTTCTAATTTTGAAATGATTTGGTATTTGATGTTGTAAATATTAGATGTTATTAAAAAAACTTGAGGTTGAAGAAGATAGAAGCACTTTAGGAGGACGAGGGAGGGAAGAGAATGGCAATTACGAAATTTGGCACTATATAAGTACATTTGGGATTTTGAACTCAATTGGGAAAATTGGATTATGTGTTTAATGTGCAATTGAGTACGGAAAGTGGTGGAGGATTATCTTCAATCTTCTACTTAATGTTGATTCAAATAAGATAAGTGGGAGTGATTGACTAACGTGAATATTATGGGCAATTAAGCCTAATGTTGCGTAATTTATTCAAGGGAATGTCTAAGGGGTTGGAATGTAATTTTTAATGAGCTATAAAGAGTAAACTTTAAAATTCACTAGAGGTAAGTAGCTAAAACAATAATAATGGTATAATGACAAATTTTCAAAATAAATACTCTCTCTTTTAATACCAGCTTTTCAGTGAATAACCTAGTTATTCACTCTCTATTTTTAAAGTTAAGACAAGCTAAGCATGGTAGTTGTACTTAACCAAATTAGTTTCAATAATACATTACTAAGTACAAGCAAAGAGTAAATGATGTTGGCTAATAAAATGGGAAGTAGCAATCAAAACAATAATATTGGTCATAATTGTAATAACAGTGGTAATATAGCGAAACAAATTGTAATAATGCTAATAATAATAACAACAACAATAATAATACTAAAGTGGTAATAATAATTACAATAATTACAATAATGATAATGTCAACCACAATGATTATAATGGTAATAACGGTCAACACGAAAATCATAACAAATGTAAAAGGGACGAGTAAGTGACTTAATTAATCAAAGCCATTGTGATGCTAATTACATAGAATTACTAATAACAAAAGATCATCTATGATAGAAGCAAGATCATTTTCGTGTTTTTCGGACCATTAATTAAATAAGTCAAAGGTGGGAGAGATAAATTTTTTTAACCAAGTTTGTTTACTTCCATTGTCGTTTAAAAATTCATATGTATTTTATAAATATCAAAATCTTATCATATACAAATATTTAATGGATCATTTTCAAGCATTGTTTTGCCACATAATCAATTATACCTACCAGTTATGAATTTGCAGGGCTTAAGTCCTTTAGTTCACCTGCACAACTTCAACTCAGGCTTCTTGCTGAGAAACAACTTGTATATAAGAACCCATGCGTACATTGAGTCAATGTATGATGGACAGATGAAACATCTTTCCTCTCAAACTTTTGCATTCCTTCTCTTCTCACATGGTATCAGAGCACCATGGTTATGACCTGGTGTATTTTCTTGAAATTCTTGTTCAATCACAACAAACCTTGAAACTCTTGATTACTTCACATATTGATCATTCTTCCTCTTGAAGCCAATCACGATGTCGGTAGAAACAGAGAATTCGGAATCTAACTACGAAAGAAGGCAGGTTGCTGAATGTTACATCAATGATCCTTTATTCCTTCAAAGTTCGGATCATCCAGGTATGCAAATAGTAAGTCTAAAACTAACTGGATTGAATTTCCAGAAATGGAGCAGATCAGTCAAGATTGCTCTTAGAACAAAGGTGAAACTTGGTTTTATTGATGGTTCTTGTTCTAAACCTGATCGAAACTCTTCTAAATTCGATCAATGGATCAAATGTGATAGCATGGTAGTTAGCTGGTTGTTGAATTCAATGACACCAGAGTTGTCTGAAGCATTTCTATATGTGAACTCAGCCCAAGAACTATGGGATGAGCTCACAAAAAGATTTGGAGAGAGTAATGGACATCTTTTATACCAATTGGAAAAGGAAATTACTGATTTATGTCAAGGTCATGATTCTGTGGCTGTGTATTACACAAAATTGAAGAGGCTTTGGGATGAGATCAGTGATATGTTTGGCATTCTAGTTTGTACATGTCCTAAAACTTATCCTTCAATAAAGAAAATGTCGATGTTAGAACAGAGGCAGAGGCTTATGCAATTCTTGATGCATCTTAATGAGGAATATGAGGCCATACGATGACAAATCTTGCAGTTAGATCCTCTACCCACGGTAAACAAAGCATACTCCATGGTTCAAAGATTAGAGAAGCAAAGAAATGTCACTAATTCCATTGGTGTATCTAGAGAGGTTGCAGCTGTTGTGAACAAAACGAACATCTCTAATACTGGAGGAGTTGATGCTGTAAATGCCTTTTTTGCAAAAAACAGAACGAGAAAGGATTTAAGGAAGATCAAGTCCAGCAAGTTCTGTGACCATTGTTAGAAAACTGGACATGAAAGGGATCAATGCTTCCAATTAATTTGGTGCCCAGAGTGGTATGAAGGACCAAAAGGGAAAAAGAAGATAGTAGGACCAAGGCTGGCTGCAAATGTCATCAATCATAGTGATCAAGATACTCCCCTAGATGAAGAGGGCTCCAGCAGAGGAGGAACGCACAAGTCTCAGTTTGATTCCAGCTTTATACAGGCCTTGGCACATGAAGTCATGAAATTCACAAAAGGGAATTCATCTATTAATAACCAGCATGATACTATGGGTGCTACATATGTAAACTTTGCAGGTAATGCATGCACTGGTTTTACTAGCATTTGCCATGTCATTTAGCATGGTGAACGAGAAGCATGGATTGTGGACATAGGAGCTAGTGACCATATGTCATATGATCTGAATTTATTTATCAGCCTGGATGCTTTATCCAAGCCAGTTTACATCACCCTCCCTGATGGTTCATCTAAGACAGTAACCTTGGGTGGCAATGTACAGCTAGATGATAAAATTATGTTAAGGAAGGTGTTATATGTGCCTGAATTCAAGTTCAACTTACTATCAGTTACTAAGCTCCTGTCAGATCAAAATTTGTGCATTCACCTTTATTCTACTAAATGCATTTTCCAGGACCCTACAACTAATCAAGCAGTGGCAGTGGCGCACAAGCACAACGGTTTGTATATGTTGGAACCACAGGCCAGCAGAAAGCACTTAAAGAAATGTGGTTTGGGCAGAAGAAGTTCACAGCATTCTTCAGTTGTTTCAGGAGATCAAGACAAAAGAGTTGCAGTTTCCAAGCATACAGCTATTGCCAATAAAGCATGTAGTCAGCAGCCATTAGACATATTACATGCCAGATTAGGTCACACTTCCATGTCCAACATGAAACATATTTCAGCCTGTAAGAATTCTATTACAGACAGTTTTTTTTGTGAAACCTGCATCCTAGCTAAGGCACACAGGCTGCCATTTGGAAGAAGTACTATTAGTAGCAAGTTACCCTTCCAGTTAGTCCATATGGACCTGTGGGGGCCATACAGAACAGCAAACATCCATGGGGGTCAATACTTTCTTACTATTGTGGATGATTTTACAAGGAACGCATGGACTCAATTGTTGCAATCTAAGACTCAAGTATATACAGCTATTGAGTATTTTTTGAATATGGTGGCCACTCAATTTAATACCAAGGTTTCCATGGTTAGGACAGATAATGGTACTGAGTTCATTCAATCTGCATGTCACACCTTCTTTGGCACTAAGGGTATTTTACATCAAAGGTCCATAGTTAAAACACCACAATAAAATGGAGCTGTGGAAAGAAAGCATCGACACTTGCTTGACACTACTAGGGCTATCAGGCTTCAGGTAGGATTTCCAAAGTCCTTTTGGGGTGAATGTGTACTTGCCGCTACACATATCATAAATAAACTGCCCATGGAAACCCTGAACTGGAAAAGTCCTTTTGAGGTCCTGTATGATCAGCCACCCAATATTGAAGAACTCAGAATCGTGGGCTGCTTATGTTATGCAGCAAAAATAAGAGAGACAGACAAGTTAGAACCCAGGGCACAGAAATGTGTTCTCCTTGGATAGACTTTTGGATGTAAGGGCTATAAACTATATAACTTTGATACAAAAAAGGTGTTCTACAGTCGAGATGTTCTTTTTTAAGAACACATTTTTCTCTTTTAAAGGCAAGATTAGTACCACCTCATTACCTGAAGCAAACTACTCCTTTATTTAGCCTAACTCAGCATTCATCAATCCTAACACCTCTACTGATCTGGTCTTGATTCAGCCAGATTCAACCACAGATCAAACACCTCATGATTCTTCATTCCAAGACAATAGACATTCTGATGATCTCATTAACTCCAATAATCATTCAACCCCTCATTCAACAAATAATACTTCTTTTATTCCAGATTCTGAAGAGAATAGGCCAGTATAAGCCCTGCAGCCACACCATCTTCAGACTAATCTCAGGAGATCAACCAGACCCTGAGCAACACCTATTTGGTTACAGGATTTTATTCAACCTAATAACCACAAACATCATGCTGATAGCTCAATATCCCATAGCCTTCATAGTGCAGTTATTCATCCATTGATCAAGGCAGAGGATTTAAGTCATCTATCCTCTGATTTTGTTGCTTCGTTGATGGCTATCATGCAGGCTCCTGAACCACACTCATACTCTCAAGCCAAACACAGTCCAGAATGGGTTGCTGCTATGGAGAAGGAATTAGCAGCTCTAGAAGCCAATAGGACCTGGAGTTTGACATACCTTCCACCTGGGAAGAAGGCCCTCACTTCAAAATGGGTGTACAAGATTAAGTTCAGGCCTGATGGGTCCATTGAGAGACACAAAGCCAAATTAGTCATAAGAGGCTTTGAATAAGTCAAGGACAAGGATTACAAGCACACCTTTTCCCCTGTGCTAAACTAACCACAGTAAGGGTACTTATAGCTCTAGCATCATCTAAAGGGTGGCCTTTGCATCAACTTGACATTAACAATACCTTTCTACATGGTTTTATTGATGAAGAAGTATATATGTTACCTCCAGAAGGTTATGAGAAAGTACAACCAAGGCAAGTATGTAAGCTGGAAAGATCCCTAAATGGTCTAAAACAGGCCTCCAGGTAGTGGAATTTGGAATTGACCAAGTTTCTCCTCAAACAAGGATTCACACAATCCAAGAGTGATTATTCCTTATTCGCTAAAGTCTCTAAGGGTTTGTGCACCTTCATTCTTGTATATGTTGATGATCTATTAATTATTGGTGATGATACCAAATCCATTATTCAGATTAAGGCTAGTCTTCATGCTGCATTTACCATCAAAGACTTGGGCTTAGCTAGATATTTTCTTGGCATTGAGATAGCCAGGTCTAATTCTGGGATTTTCCTCAATCAAAGGAAATATATCCTAGATATACTGGTTGATGCTGGACTTACTGTAGCAAAACCAGTAAAATTTCCTCTACCCAAGGGGTTGAAGCTGTCTACAGAGAATGGACAGTTATTGAGCAATCTAGAAAGTTACAGGAGGATTATTGGCAGATTGCTATATCTCAATCTTACCAGACCAGATCTTGCCTATGCTGTCCAACACCTCAGCCAGTTTTTGCAGGCTCCCAGGGAGACACACTACCAAGCAGCCTTACATGTATTAAGGTACCTTAAAGGGACAGTCAACAAGGGCTTGTTTTATCCTACAGGCAACAATTTACAAGTAACAGCCTACTGTGATGTTGACTGGGGAAGCTGCCAAATGTCTGCTGGGTCCAGGGAGTTCTCTTATATCTTGGAAGACAAAAAAGTAGAACACTGTTTCCAAGTCTACAGCTAAAGCAGAGTACAGATCTATGTCAGCTACTACATCAGAACTCGAGTGGATATCTTACATTTTACATGATCTGCAGGTTCCAGTTCAGCTGCCATTTACAATGTTTTGTGACAACAAAGCAGCAATACACATAGCAGAAAATTCGATTTTCCATGAAAGGACCAAACATCTTAGGATTGACTGTCACTACGCTAGAGACAAGTTACTTGAAGGATTCTTGAAGACAACACATGTCTCATCACAAGATCAATTGGCAGATCTGATGACCAAACCCTTGAGTGAACTTCAACATAATCATCTCAGCTTCAAGCTTGGATTGTTGGACACTCCACCAATTCCAGCTTGAGGGGGGGATGTGAAGGATATTAATCGCAGCTGCAAGTTTGTTAGCCATGTCAGCATGGTTGTTATAATAGACAACCGTATTCTACAACCAGATTCTTTTATTCTTGCTGAGAAACAACTTGTATATAAGAACCCATGTGTACATTGAGTCAATGTATGATGGACAGATGAAACATCTTTCCTCTCAAACTTTTGCATTCCTTCTCTTCTCACAATAAGTTTTAGATATTAGAAAAGCGTAACATGTAAATCAATAATGCGCCTCTATCCCCCCCTGTATTATTTTTACTTGATTATTTTTCAACGAACCAATTATGGGGCCCGCCTTATCTTTATCTATGTAGTTAGACTATGGAATATCGTCAACATTCATATAACGTCAAATAATTCGCAGCATTCAAGTGATCACATTACTACCTTGCAGATATGCGTAACCTACAAAAGAGGAGCGATGGTAGATTACATACGATCACTTTTAAAGATGAGCAGCTAAGGCATAACCTATTATGAAGATTTATAATACCGTCCAACTTGATTATTAGTGAGTAAATGGACTAACAAGGTTGTGAGAAGTCACTTGATAGCTTACTATGCGAATTTTATAGGATATTCGGTGCAATAATAATAGATAGTATGTTTTTATGCATCCGAGTATATGTTAAGATGGATGACATCGAACACTTGCATTAGTTAGAGAAAGAGTGGAGCTAAGAGTTTTCGGAGAGAGAGAAGCTGATTTTTTTCAAAAAAGAGAGGAAAGAACAACATAATAATTGGCCAAAAAAATCTAATGTAAATCATCCTATTTCCATTCATCGTCATGCAAACCGATCCATCCCTATGCCTTGCTCTACCAAACAATGCCTACTGCCACTACCCGTGGGCCTGTTACCACTGACGCCGCCTATCCCAGCAAGTGACCAACACCGCCTTCGCCAATGCCCACCTCGCACCTTTTTGCTTCTCTCATTTAGGACTGGAGGGTCCTCTTCCACTTAATTTCCTTCTTAATTTAGTAGTCAATTATGTCCCTTTAACTTCAAATAAGTGTTTTCCTATAACAATTTGGAGTTTCTTTTCCGAATTTAGATTTTTGTTGATTGCATATTACGGTTGGTTATAGAAGAGATGAGAACGGGGTGAAAAGTTTACGGGTATCTTCTTGAATAATCTTAATTTAGTTGAGAATTGGTGAAATAGGTTCTAATTTTGAAATGATTTGGTATTTAATGTTGTAAATATTAGATGTCATTAAAAAAACTTGAGGTTGAAGAAGATGGAAGCACTTTAGGAGGACGAGGGAGGGAAGAGAATGGCAATTATGAAATTTGGCACTATATAAGTACATTTGGGATTTTGAACTCAATTGGGAAAATTGGATTATGTGTTTAATGTGCAATTGAGTACGGAAAGTGGTGGAGGATCATCTTCAATCTTCTACTTAATGTTGATTCAAATAAGATAAGTGGGAGTGATTGACTAACGTGAATATTATGGGCAATTAAGCCTAATGTTGCGTAATTTATTCAAGGGAATGTCTTCGGGGTTGGAATGTAATTTTAGTGAGCTATAAAGAGTAAACTTTAAAATTCACTAGAGGTAAGTAGCTAAAACAATAATAATGGTATAATGACAAATTTTCAAAATGAATACTCTCTCTTTTAATACCAGCTTTTCAGTGAATAACCTAGTTATTCACTCTCTATTTTTAAAGTTAAGACAAGCTAAGCATGGTAGTTGCACTTAACCAAATTAGTTTCAATAGTACATTACTAAGTACAAGCAAAGAGTAAATGATGCTGGCTAATGAAATGGGAAGTAGCAATCAAAACAATAATATTGGTCATAATTGTAATAACAGTGGTAATATAGCGAAACAAATTGTAATAATGCTAATAATGATAACAACAACAATAATAATACTAAAGTTGTAATAATAATTACAATAATTACAATAATGATAATGTCAACCATAATGATTATAATGGTAATAACGGTCAATACGAAAATCATAACAAATGTAAAAGGGACGAGTAAGTGACTTAATTATTCAAAGCCATTGTGATGTTAAGTACATAGAATTACTAATAACAAAAGATCATCTATAATAGAAGCAAGATCATTTTCGTGTTTGTCGGACCATTAATTAAATAAGTCAAAGGTGGGAGAGATAAATTTTTTTAATCAAGTTTATTTACTTCCATTGCCGTTTAAAAATTCACAAGTATTTTATAAATATCAAAATCTTATCATATACAAATATTTAATGGATCATTTTCAAGCATTATTTTGCCACATAATCAATTATACCTACCAGTTATGAATTTGCAGGGCTTAAGTCCTTTAGTTCACCTGCACAACTTCAACTCAGGCTTCTTGATTGGCTTGAGAGGTGTACATCTACTCAATGAATACATTGTTATTTTGGGTTCCACTTTCTGACGATAGCCTGTAACAGTTTTAATACCATTCTCTCTCTCTCTCTCCCCCTCTCTCAGCCCCCCTCCCTCCCTCCCCCGTGATGTCAAATCAAAATGAATTGAAATGCCATCGCTAACTGAAAAATGAATTTCTTCTAATTACAGTATAAGGGTAAACATATTGAGCTTCAACTTATTGTTCAAATGTTTTTATACTTTGTGTTTTAGGTGGAGCATCAAAGAAGTTTAGGCACTTAGGAATAGAAATAAAGCAAAATAACGATCACTGGGCTTAGACGAGTACATAGTGACGTCTTGTGATTTTTTAGGTTCATAAACAAGTATCTTTTGTGATATTAGACTTTCACTAAGGTTGAGCACATATGAATTGTGCATTATTTAGTTCTCCCTTAAATTTGAGTTATTAAAATGCTTATGTAAATAATTAATAAAGCATTGTCCCCCTAGGAATGTCAATAATACCCTAACCATGGCTTTACTATGGGACTTAGACATTAACAATCAACTAATTAAAGTTAATTGGGTGGCTATAAGTTAAGGAATTACAGTTGTCGGGTTAGAGCCCAACTGTAGCTAAAGGGTCACTATGAGCTATAAGAGGCATGTTAGTTATTAGAAGAGGAAAGATTAGTTTTAGATATTAGAAAGGGTAACACGTAAATCAATAATGCACCTCTGTCCCTCTATGTATTATTTTTACTTGATTATTTTTTAATGAACCAATTACGGGGCCCACCTTGCCTTTATTTATGTAGTTAGACTATTGAATATCATAAAAGTTTACATAACGTCGAATAATACGTAGCATTCAAGTAATCACATTACTACCTTACAGATATGTGTAACCTATAAAAGAGGAGCAATGGTAGAGTACATGCGATCACTTTTACAGATAAGCAGCCAAGGTAGAACCTATTATGAAGATTTATAATAGCCTCAAACTTGATTATTAGTAAATACATAGACTAGTAAGGTTGTAAAAAGTCACTTAATAGCTTACTGTACGAGTTTTATAGGATATTTGGTGCAATAATAAGTGGATAGTATGTTTTTGTGCATTCGAGTGTATGTTAAGATGGATGGCATTGGAGAGACATGGATGGTAAAGGATTGCTTCATTTGGGTTATATAACTTGAATTAAGGATACTTAGCTATGGAAGTTATCATGTATTATGACTAAGCTTAATAACTGAAACTATGTAGACCCTGGGGTTCTACTGGACACGACAAAGTAGATGGATTCTTGGGGCAAAAAAAAGAAAATGAAAAGGGAGCAAGAAGAAGATAAAGAGGAGTGGAAACCATTTGCAGACCAATGTTGTGATTTATTATGCCGTGTTTGTGTAGAGGATAACTTTAAGCTAAATCTTGATCAATGAATGTGAGAATTTTAACCACTGATGATAAATGCTAGGAGGTTTTTGACGAGGTCTTGGGAAAATATTATAAAATTATTATTTTGCTATAATTATCGCTTGCATATGTGAGTGGATACAATGTATGTGTTAAAGTTATAGAAAAAGGTTGTCCTAGAAGTATAACCTCGATGTAGTAAAGTGGCAAAAGTAGTAGGCATATGAAATTAATGAGGTTTAACAAAGTTTTAAAATAATGATTTGCTTGGGCTGTACACTATAATAATCAAGTTGATAATGACATTTTAATGGTAGTTGTCATTTTGTTACTGTAGTAATGTTAGAGGAACGAAGAATTCAAAAGTAAGTAATTGATCGATGGAAATGATGACTTAGAATTATCAAGGGGACAAGAGGTTTATTACAGAATTTATGGTGTTATCATCTTCTTTGGTAATGGCTTAAGGTGGAATACAGAGAGTCGATACAAAAATGCTTGAGTTCATGATATGTGTATTATGAGCAATGGGTATAAATGAGTTCCTATAGTTTTAGCTCATACGTTGTCTAATAGGGTAAATAGTGGTGATAAGTACAATAGAGTGACATAATGGCATTTGGGAAAAAAAAGGTAAAAGGATTTTAAGAGCTCTTTAAGAAAAGCAGAAATTTAAAGACTTTGGTAATAGTGGGACACAACTCATATGGCAAGGATTTGTATATGTGGATCCCAGGTATTATATAGCCTCAAGAATGACGATTAATGTCAAGACTTAGATATGAAATTCGAACTGCATAGGGCTGAAATCTTAATTTAGCAATGTAAGACCAATAGAATAATTTGTTTTCCACAAATTAGAAACCGATGCTGAATTCGGTTTCCAAAAATTTGAAACCGGTAGCTGAATTCGGTTTCCAACATTTAAAAACCGATGCTGAATTCGGTTGCCAAAAATTTGAAACCGATAGCTGAATTCGGTTTCCAACATTTTGAAACCGATGGCCTAACAGTTTCAAGTTACAGTTTCAGATTTAGAAACCGATGCTGAATTCGGTTGCCAAAAATTTGAAACCGATAGCTGAATTCGGTTTCCAACATTTTGAAACCGATGGCCTAACAGTTTCAAGTTACAGTTTCAGATTTAGAAACCGATGCTGAATTCGGTTGCCAAAAATTTGAAACCGATAGCTGAATTCGGTTTCCAACATTTTGAAACCGATGGCCTAACAGTTTCAAATTACAGTTTCAGATTTAGAAACCGAATCAACTTCGGTTTCTGAATTACATTGCAACCAAGCCTGCAGAAACGGGCAACTTTCGGTTTCAATACGGTTTCTAATGTAATTTAGAAATCGAATTCACCAATTTTCGGTTTCAAAACGCGTGTTTTCTTGTAGTGTAAGGTATTCGAGTAGTTCATCCAATGCTAGAGAAGTTATGTGTGGCTTACTTATATCATATCATACTTATGCAATGCCAATTACAATAATTTTTATACCGATTAATAGAAGTCTTGTAATCACATATGGATACAGAATGCACGAAATCGTTCTGTTCACATCAAAAACCGATGGTTTCTTTATGGACAGTGTAGGGCTAGTCAAAGCTTACACTCTATTTTAGTGAATCTTAACTCATATTACATTTGGAGCATACTAATTCCACATGTTGAGGAAAGTATTCCATACTTTGTTGGAGATGTTACTCGCCATTAAACGACTTAGTGAGTTTTAATCCTTGTGAAATATGTATGAAGGTCACCTTCACATCTTCGTTAATAACTCTATAATGTTGCCTTCTATTAACATTCTTATGGATGATTTAACATAACATACCTCTGTAAGATAACTTTGACCCTTTTTGTTCAACTTTATCATTATCTTTGAAGTTACTGCCTATAAACAAGGGTATATTTGGTATCTTTTCTTTCTCAAGGAATATCAATTCTTCCAAACCTTCCCTATGGAAATTATTATATCAAGTAAGACATACTATTAACTTGGTTGGCAAACCAACTAATTGGAAGCCTTTGTTGATGTTCTCATGTTGTTCTTAAGTTAAATATAAGAATTTCTTCATTCCAAAAATCTAAAAGGATCAAGCTTGAGTTGACATTCTAATCTACCATAATATTTCCAACTCTTTCTCCTTAAGCCTCATTGCAGATGCCAATCGTATGTCGTCATTAGTGTTACTTAGGTTGTCATGGTGAAATTTTACCTACAAATAACTTGCTTTCTGCCCTACTCGTAAATTTCCTCTTTGATAACTTTGTAGTTTCTGTTACCTTCTCATAATACCCATGATGCCTCTTGGGTGATGGCTAAATATTCTCTCTTAGTTGTTATCCTCGTTTGCCCCACTGGACATATTTATCCTTGTAATTTTGGTATCTAATTGAGAATCACACAATAACTTGTCTCTTACTATTTGCTTTAATCCTTGTTACTTCTTATTTATGAAACAAGCTCCCTCTATAAAAATTTTAAATTAACTCAGACTGTATCTAATTATCACTTAAAATATGCAGATGTAATGATGAAACTCCTAGCCCAAGGAGGCTTGATTAGGAATGATAAAAATATACTCCATTTTTTTTTTTCCCCCACATTGAACCATGACCCAGACCATCCGCCCAGTTAATTACCAATCCTTCGTTATCACTTCCTAAACAATTAAATTTATTATTTGCTTATCGTTAAACCCATGTGGTTGCATTCCTTCCTATAATATCAAAGGACATTAGTTCTTTCACGAATTCCATCATTGTTATTCTCAAAACTATTTTTGTGCAATCGTAAGACAAATGTCCTTGTGAGGATTGCCAGATTTCTTTCTTAAAGTGTCACCCAAAGAGTACTAACCTTATTTTTATTTGTTAATTCTCTCACTAAGAACCTTAATTCTTATGACTACATAATCATACGCAATCCCTCTTTGTCAAAGTTAAGGGGCATCTTTACAAGAGTTTCCAAAATAACTAGTTAGCCTAAAGCTTTTGTCAGATGGCATGCCTGAAGTTACAATCACACTGAGATTGATATCGATGTTAATCTACATTCCCACATATACTACCAAGTTTTGACTTTTTATCTGGTGTTACTAGGGGCAAAAAAAAGAAAGAAAGAAAGAAAATGAAAGACGAAGAAGAAGAGGGGAGTGAGTGGGGTTGCCTCAAAACAACATTTAAATGTCAGTGCTTTGGTTTAGGATGGTAATTGCCCTCGTCATTATATAAATAACCAGGTTCAACGCGTAGTCAAAAACCTGACCATCTTTTTGCATGGGAAACACACAGCTAAATTCTTCCGCTCCTGTCCCTACAACTTGACTTCGACGTAAACCTAATTCTTCTCACCACCTAGGGCCGAAGCCTCGCACATATATGTTATACCTGCAATTTGAGTATCCATAATTCTATGTTGTTATGCACTTAAGAAAGTATTCGTGTAAGTACGCTAGCTAATACCACCCTTTGGACACATTTTTTTTTTTCTTGGGGGAAACAACTCTTGTGGCTTCTTAAGGACTGAAAGAGAGGACTATATATGTACTTGGTTTTGTATTGTTTTGGTCCAAAATTCCTTGTAGGTTGGCTAAACCATTCGAACATTACTGATGAACTATTATGAGGCAAACAGTGTAAGTCTTTCTCTGTCATGAAAATGATAGCCAAAAAGATTTTAAGTGTGGCCTTTAAGTCTTTTATGGTATAGGGTCGCTATAAAGAAATCATGAAACCTTACCATGGGTGTAATATAAATTGAGATTGATAAAGAGATTGACATATCTTGTATTCAATGAATAATGAAGAGGCGAGAGAATTTTGAGGGTTTACACTATGATCGAATTTATTATTGATGGATAGGAGCGTAAGTTTAAGGTCAAATTTCACATTGGGGGGAAACTTATGCAAGTTGTTGAGTATAAATTCGAGTATAGAATTTGATAAGCTTTTACATATGTATTTTTCGTCCATGATAAATGATGTACTTTTGTATAAGCCTAATTGCCCAATGAGGAGATACTAATTTGATAGCTATCACACCTATCACCTCATCCTCTAATTGTTCTTTTATTCTCACTATAAGTAGAGATCAAAATTCAGTTTGCTACTGTAAATTAATTAATAATTTTTGTGCATGGATAAGAGCTCATTTTATGATTGTTTTATTGCCTCATAAGACTATTCACTTGAATGATTTTGAATAAGGTAAGAAGGAGACATGTGATATTAGTTTGGGCTTCGTGTAGCTATTATAGTGATGTAAGTCTCCAGGGTAGGAACAATCCAAGCTAACTTACAACAAGAACACAATCAAATCAAATGGAAAACTCACGAACTCAAGGATGCACGGCCGTGCTTAAGGACACGATATGGCCGTGCCAAAATTCTGCCTTGCACGCCTGAAATTTGTGACTTCTCACGGTTTGAAGTGGATTTGTGTTTGGGCCAAAAACTGAATCAAAGCAAGAGGTCTTAGCCTTGATTAAACTTGAAAAGAGTATGAGAATGGGTAGGAAATGTGTGGAATGAAAAGAATGAGAAGTTCACTGATTAGAACAGAAAAGAGAGCTCATAGTTTAAGGAATCCAAAAGCTAGCTTTATGAACTTTAAGTGAATTCAATGCGTTTGGGATAGTTCTAAGCTTTGTGATTAGATAAGACACACCACCAATCACCTAGCTTAGGGCCCTTAACCTTTGATTAGGATACAAATACACCACCTATTCAATGATTAAGACTCACTTGAACACCACCTTAATCGGCCTAATTAAGGATAAGCAAGTTAAGTGTTTAAGAGGAACTCAAGACACAAAGTTTTTTCTCAAAGTTTTAAGCTCAAAATCTGATTGATGAAGTGAGGAGTACACGGCCTTATATAGCCACTAAAGTCATGAAACAACCTTTCCCTCTAAGGGAGGAAAGGTATTAGTCTAGCTAAGCACACTTATACAAGGTTTAAACTAAAACAAAGTAAAACCGGTACAATCAAGCTTAATACACAAGTTTACTTATCCTAAGACCTTGCTTAATATCTAAGGCATAATTATGACTCATTTTCCTTCCTTGGAGGGCAAAGATACACAGCTGCCACCTAGCAAAAGGCTACTGAATTCGAGCTTGACATGTGTGTTGGCGGTGGCTGAAGATATGCTTGCAAAATGTCTTCTTCTTCATGCTTCCACGTGTCTCACTCCTATGTGGATGAGTGGCAGCTTACCAAGCACCTCAATTTGACCAAGTAGGCAAGCTTACACCTTAAGTAAACCCCTTGAAGGAGGAAAACTACTAGGCTAAGTAACCGGGTGTCAACCAGCCAATTTCTGCCTCAACTTGTCACGCATGCTTGACACATCAAATGCGGACTAATTGCTATGTTTATTACATGGATGGAAACCTCAAGATGTCTATATTACCTTCCTTTTTGAATCATAGCATTTGAACGTCATTGGCCCCTTGAATCAGTCTGATTTCCCAAACCGTGCAGATTGGACTCCAAAACAGCACAGGTTTAATAATTAGCTAAATTCACTAACCCATTGAACTCCAAATCTGGTAATTCCAATTGGAAATGAAAGCTAAGATCTAAGCTGTTCAGGGATGCAAAAATTGGACACTTAAACCTTTTGGAAGATTAAGAAATGTAATCTCAAAAACCGGATAAAATCTAGACGTAAACTGTCTTCAGGGCAGTTTGACTTAAACATAGGTTTTGGATGAGCAAATGAACTCCAATGAGGCACAAACTTGTTTTATTAGAAACCTAACATCATAGGGTTTATGAGAACACCAAAAGTAAGGACTTAAGTCACCCCAAAATTAGGTGACCGTAACTAGATTTCACGGTTAAATGCAATCTGACGTGGCAGCATGGTGTATTTTGATGTCTAGGCTTGTTTTGATTTTTGGTTCTTGCCTAAATATTCTGGAAGTGAGGGATGACCACCAGACCTCCATCATTCTCTCCTTGTTGAGAAGAATTTGTCCTCAAATTCACCAAGGACGTACTGCCCAAAAGCAAACAAAGGTGAACTAGGCTGAAAAAGGATCAACTCTTCAAATAAGCTTGGTTTAAACTTTGCTTCCGTATTCCTTACATCGGCCATGTGAAACTTAAGTGGGTGTTGGAATGAATGGATGGGGGGTGGGTTTGGATTTTGCTTTGGGGGAGTAAATTAAGCAAGTTTAGGACCTGAGCATGAGAGATCCTGGATGGAGATGAATGGAATGGGTTTGATGGGAAATGATGGGGTAGGGTCTTGCTCTGTTTGAATGACTAACATACAAACATGAATATTCGTATGTTGTTCATGCTCTTCTTTATGAAAATTTAGAGACATCTTCTCCAAGAGTAGCATTTCGCCTTCATCAGCAGTGATCTCAATTTCTTCAAGGTCTTCTTCTTGAGTTTCTTCCTCCTTTTCTTCCTTTCCAATTGCCTCCCACTCAGCCAGAGTGATGCTTCTTCGATTGACACAATCGGTGGCTATGTGTCCAAATCCTTAGCACTTAAAACATTGGGAAATGCCATGCTTAGGTTTAAGTTGCGGGGGTAGGCTTTGTAGTGGTGTTTGGTTCTTTTGTGGAGTAGGAAGTGGGGGGGGCATGGGTTTAGGGACAAGGTTTGGGCTTCCCTTGTTGAATGGTTGTTCTTGAGGAAGGAATGTGGGAACTTCTTCACGGGCATGAAATCGTGACCTTCTTTGTTGTTCCACTTTGTGAGCTAGGACACAAATCTCATCAAAAGTGGTGAAGGCTTGCAATTCAACCACGTTAGCTATCTTAGGATCAAGCCCTCCTAGGTAACGAACCATGGTTTGTTCTTCAGGCTCATGAATGTCACATTTAATCATGAGTTTCTCAAACTCACGTGTGTATTCTTCCACATTCATTTTGCCTTGAGTGAGATGGTGAAAGAGCATGTAATTGTCTTGGACATAAGTGGACGGCAAGAACCGTGCCTTCATCTTAGATTTCAACTTGTCCCAAGTATTGATCTTACTCTTTCTTTCTCTAGTTCTCTGGAATCTCCTCGTACTTGAAAATTCGCTCAGCAGTTTGTAACCATTCAAGGAATTCATCTAGGTCTAGCTTACCTTCAGACTCAGGAATTTCAACTTTGAAATCATTTGAGTTGAAAGTAGGCCGTACCCCTCTTCTTGTCCTCTCGAATGATACTTCATCATCAGAGAAAGATAATGCATTGCTAGCTTCCTCTTCTCCTTCATAACGTGTTCCAATTTGTTCGCTGTCTTCTTGAAGCTTTTGTTTTTGTTTCATGTGGTTTCCAAGCTGTTTTCTTAAGTACTCATTTCGAGCCTTGAGTTCTTGATTGGATATAGAAATTTTGTGCATTTGTTTGGCTATTGCTTCAAGTTTCTCTTCCATGGTGATGCTAGAACTCATGTTGGAAATTTGGACGAATAGGATTGTGTTTGAGTTTTAGATTCAGAGATAAGCTGGGAAAGGCGTGTGGTAGGTTCCAAGCAAGCATCAACTTGCACTGATACCAAAATTCATGTAAGTCTCCAGGGTAGGAACAACCCAAGCTAACTTACAACAAGAACACAATCAAATCAAGTGGAAAACTCACGAACTCAAGGACGCACGGCCATGCTTAAGGACACGATATGGCCGTGCTAAAATTCTACCTTGCACGCCTGAAATTTGTGACTTCTGACGGTTTGAAGTGGATTTGTGTTTGGGCTAAAAACTGAATCAAAGCAAGAAGTCTTGGCCTTGATTAAACTTGAAAAGAGTATGAGAAAGGGTAGGAAATGTGTGGAATGAAAAGAATGAGAAGTTCACTGATTAGAACAGAAAAGAGAGCTCATAGTTTAAGGAATCCAAAAGCTAGCTTTATGAACTTTAAGTGAATTCAATGTGTTTGGGATAGTTCTAAGCTTTGTGATTA
This sequence comes from Carnegiea gigantea, assembly GCA_029747015.1. Classification (NCBI taxonomy): domain Eukaryota; kingdom Viridiplantae; phylum Streptophyta; class Magnoliopsida; order Caryophyllales; family Cactaceae; genus Carnegiea; species Carnegiea gigantea. The sequence continues at coordinate 369,479 of JAKOGI010000825.1, read as the reverse complement.
GATAAGACACACCACCAATCACCTAGCTTAGGGCCCTTAACCTTTGATTAGGATACAGATACACCACCTATTCAATGATTAAGACTCACTTGAACACCACCTTAATCGGCCTAATTAAGGACAAACAAGTTATGTGTTTAAGAGGAACTCAAGACACAAAGTTTTTTCTCAAAGTTTTAAGCTCAAAATCTGATTGATGAAGTGAGAAGTACACGGCCTTATATAGCCACTAAAGTCATGAAACAACCTTTCCCTCTAAGGGAGGAAAGGTATTAGTCTAGCTAAGCACACTTATATAAGGTTTAAACTAAAACAATGTAAAACCGGTACAATCAAGCTTAATACACAAGTTTACTTATCCTAAGACCTTGCTTAATATCTAAGGCATAATTATGACTCATTTTCCTTCCTTGGAGGGCAAAGATACACAGCTGCCACCTAGCAAAAGGCTACTGAATTCGAGCTTGACATGTGTGTTGGCGGTGGCTGAAGATATGCTTGCAAAATGTCTTCTTCTTCATGCTTCCACGTGTCTCACTCCTATGTGGATGAGTGGCAGCTTACCAAGCACCTCAAGTTGACCAAGTAGGCAAGCTTACACCTTAAGTAAACCCCTTGAAGGAGGAAAACTACTAGGCTAAGTAACCGGGTGTCAACCAGCTAATTTCTGCCTCAACTTGTCACGCATGCTTGACACATCACATGCGGACTAATTGCTATGTTTATTACATGGATGGAAACCTCAAGATGTCTATATTACCCTCCTTTTTGAATCATAGCATTTGGACATCATTGGCCCCTTGAATCAGTCTGATTTCCCAAACCGTGCAGATTGGACTCTAAAACAGCACAGGTTTAATAATTAGCTAAATTCACTAACCCATTGAACTCCAAATCTGGTAATTCCAATTGGAAATGAAAGCTAAGATCTTAAGCTTTTCAGGGATGCAAAAATTGGACACTTAAACCTCATGGAAGATTAAGAAATGTAATCTCAAAAACCGGGTAAAATCTAGACGTAAACTGTCTTCAGGGCAGTTTGACTTAAACATAGGTTTTGGATGAGCAAATGAACTCCAATGAGGCTGAAACTTGTTTTATTAGAAACCTAACATCCTAGGGTTTATGAGAACACCAAAAGTAAGGACTTAAGTCACCCCAAAATTAGGTGACCATAACCAGATTTCATGGTTAAGTGCAATCTGACGTGGCAGCATGGTGTATTTTGATGTCTAGGCTTGTTTTTGATTTTTGGTTCTTGCCTAAACATTCTGGAAGTGAGGGATGACCACCAGACCTCCATCACTCTCCCCCCTCAAATTCACCAAGGACGTACTGCCCAAAAGCAAACAAAGGTGAACTAGGCTGAAAAAGGATCAACTCTTCAAATAAGCTTGGTTTAAACTTTGCTTCCGTATTCCTTACATCAGCCATGTGAAACTTAAGTGGGTGTTGGAATGAATGGATGGGGGGTGGGTTTGGATTTTGCTTTGGGGGAGTAAATTAAGCAAGTTTAGGACCTGAGCATGAGAGATCCTGGATGGAGATGAATGGAATGGGTTTGATGGGAAATGATGGGGTAGGGTCTTGCTCTGTTTGAATGACTAACATACAAACATGAATATTCGTATGTTGTTCATGCTCTTCTTTATGAAAATTTGGAGACATCTTCTCCAAGAGTAGCATTTCGCCTTCATCAGCAGTGATCTCAATTTCTTCAAGGTCTTCTTCTTGAGTTTCTTCCTCCTTTTCTTCCTTTCCAATTGCCTCCCACTCAGCCAGAGTAATGCTTCTTCGATTGACACAATCGGCAGCTATGTGTCCAAATCCTTGGCACTTAAAACATCGGGAAGTGCCATGCTTGGGTTTAAGTTGCGGGGGTAGGCTTTGTAGTGGTGTTTGGTTCTTTTGTGGAGTAGGAAGTGGGGGGGCCATGGGTTTAGGGACAAGGTTTGGGCTCCCCTTGTGTGAATGGTTGTTCTTGAGGAAGGAATGTGGGAACTTCTTCATGGGTATGAAATCGGATCTTCTTTGTTGTTCCACTTTGCGAGCTAAAGACACAAATCTCATCAAAAAATGGTGAAGGCGTCAATTCAACCACGTTGGCTATCCAGGATCAAGCCCTCCTAGGTAACAAACCTTAGTTTGTTCTTCAGGCTCATGAATGTCACATTTAATTATGAGTTTCTCAAACTCACGTGTGTATTCTTCCACATTCATTTTGCCTTGAGTGAGATGGTGAAAGAGCATGTAATTGTCTTGGACATAAGTGGACGGCAAGAACCGTGCCTTCATCTTAGATTTCAACTTGTCCCAAGTATTGATCTTACTCTTTCTTTCTCTAGTTCTCTGGAATCTCCTTGTACTTGAAAATCCGCTCAACAGTTTGTAACCATTCATGGAATTCATCTGGGTCTAGCTTACCTTCAGACTCAGGAATTTCAACTTTGAAATCATTTGAGTTGAAAGTAGGCCGTACCCCTCTTCTTATCCTCTCGAATGATACTTCATCATCTTCAGAGAAAGATAACGCATTGCTAGCTTCCTCTTCTCCTTCATAACGTGTTCCAATTCGTTCACTGTCTTCTTGAAGCTTTTGTTTTTGTTTCATGTGGTTTCCAAGCTGTTTTCTTAAGCACTCATTTCGAGCCTTGAGTTCTTGATTGGATATAGAAATTTTGTGCATTTGTTTGGCCATTGCTTCAAGTTTCTCTTCCATGGTCATGCTAGAACTCATGTTGGAAATTTGGACGAACAGGATTGTGTTTGAGTTTCAGATTCAGAGATAAGCTGAGAAAGGCGTGTGGTAGGTTCCAAGCAAGGATCAACTTGCTCTGATACCAAAATTGATGTAAGTCTCCAGGGTAGGAACAATCCAAGCTAACTTACAACAAGAACACAATCAAATCAAATGGAAAACTCACGAACTCAAGGATGCACGGCCGTGCTTAAGGACACGATATGGCCGTGCCAAAATTCTGCCTTGCACGCCTGAAATTTGTGACTTCTCACGGTTTGAAGTGGATTTGTGTTTGGGCCAAAAACTGAATCAAAGCAAGAGGTCTTAGCCTTGATTAAACTTGAAAAGAGTATGAGAATGGGTAGGAAATGTGTGGAATGAAAAGAATGAGAAGTTCACTGATTAGAACAGAAAAGAGAGCTCATAGTTTAAGGAATCCAAAAGCTAGCTTTATGAACTTTAAGTGAATTCAATGCGTTTGGGATAGTTCTAAGCTTTGTGATTAGATAAGACACACCACCAATCACTGAGGCGTGTAGGGCCCTTAACCTTTCGATTAGGATACACACACACACCACCTACATATCAAGATTAAAGACTGTATACTTGAACACCCACACTTAATCGGTCACCTAATTAAGGAAAGACAAGTTAAGTGTTTAAGAGAGAAACTCAGACACAATAGTCTTTTCTCAAGTTTTAAGCTACTAAAATCCTGAATTGATGACGTGAGAAGGTCCACGGGCCTTATATAGCACACTAAAGTCATGAAACAACCTTTCCCTCTAAGGGAGGAAAGGTATTAGTCTAGCTAAGCACACTTATACAAGGTTTAAACTAAAGCAAAGTAAAACCGGTACAATCAAGCTTAATACACAAGTTTACTCATCCTAAGACCTTTCTTAATATCTAAGGCATAATTGTGACTCATTTTCCTTCCTTGGAGGGCAAAGATACACGGCTACCACCTAGCAAAAAGCTGCTGAGTTCGAGCTTGACATGTGTGTTGGTGGTGGTCGAATACATGCTTGCAAAATGTCTTCTTCTTCATGCTCCCACATGTCTCTCTCCTATGTGGCTGAGTGGCAGCTTACCAAGCAGCTCATTTTGACGAAGTAGGCAAGCTTACACCTTAAGCAAACCCCTTGAAGGAGGAAAACTACAAGGCTAAGTAACCGGGTGTCAACCAGCCAGTTTCTACCTCAACATGTCACGCATGCTTGACACATCAAACGCTGACTACTTGCTACGTTTCCTACATGGATGGAAACCTCAAGATGTCTAGATTACCCTCCTTTTCGAATCATAGCATTTGGACGTCATTTGCCCCTTGAATCAGTCTGATTTCCCAAACCGTGCAGATTGGACTCCAAAACAGCATAGGTTTACTAATTAGCTAAATTCACTAACCAATTGAACTCCAAATCTGGTAATTCCAATTGGAATGAAAGCTAAGATCTTAAGCTTTTCAGGGATGCAAAAATTGGACACTTAAACCTCATGGAAGATTAAGAAATGTAATCTCAAATACCGGATAAAATCTGGACGTAAACTATCTTCAGGGCAGTTTGACTTAAACATAGGTTTTGGATGAGCAAATGAACTCCAATGAGGCTCAAACTTGTTTTATTAGAAACCTAACATCCTAGGTTTTATGAGAACACCAAAAGTAAGGACTTAAGTCACCCCAAAATTAGGTGACCATAACTAGATTTCATGATTAAATGCAATCTGACGTGGCAGCATGGTGTATTTTGATGTCTAGGCTTGTTTTGATTTTTGGTTCTTGCCTAAGCATTCTGGAAGTGAGGGATGACCACCAGACCTCCATCATTCTCCCCTTATTGAGAAGAATTTGTCCTCAAATTCACCAAGGACGTACTGCCCAAAAGCAAACAAAGGTGAACTAGGCCGAAAAAGGATCAACTCTTCAGATAAGCTTGGTTTAAACTTTGCTTCCGTATTCCTTACGTCGGCCATGTGAAACTTAAGTGGGTGTTGGAATGAATGGATGGGGGGTGGGTTTGGATTTTGCTTTGGGGGAGTAAATTAAGCAAGTTTAGGACCTGAGCATGAGAGATCCTGGATGGAGATGAATGGAATGGGTTTGATGGGAAATGATGGGGTAGGGTCTTGCTCTGTTTGAATGACTAACATACAAACATGAATATTCGTATGTTGTTCATGCTCTTCTTTATGAAAATTTGTAGACATCTTCTCCAAGAGTAGCATTTCGCCTTCATCAGCAGTGATCTCAATTTCTTCAAGGTCTTCTTCTTGAGTTTCTTCGTCCTTTTCTTCCTTTCCAATTGCCTCCCACTCAGCCAGAGTAATGCTTCTTCGATTGACACAATCGGCGGCTATGTGTCCAAATCCTTGGCACTTAAAACACTGGGAAATGCCATGCTTGGGTTTAAGTTGCGGGGGTAGGCTTTGTAGTGGTGTTTGGTTCTTTTGTGGAGTAGGAAGTGGGGGGCCATGGGTTTAGGGACAAGGTTTGGGCTCCCCTTGTTGAATGGTTGTTCTTGAGGAAGGAATGTGGGAACTTCTTCATGGGTATGAAATCGTGACCTTCTTTGTTGTTCCACTTTGTGAGCTAGGACACAAATCTCATCAAAAGTGGTAAAGGCTTGCAATTCAACCACGTTGGCTATCCTAGGATCGAGCCCTCCTAGGTAACGAACCATGGTTTGTTCTTCAGGCTCATGAATGTCACATTTAATCATGAGTTTCTCAACCTCACGTGTGTATTCTTCCACATTCATTTTGCCTTGAGTGAGATGGTGAAAGAGCATGTAATTGTCTTGGACATAAGTGGACGGCAAGAACCGTGCCTTCATCTTAGATTTCAACTTGTCCCAAGTATTGATCTTACTCTTTCTTTCTCTAGTTCTCTGGAATCTCCTTGTACTTGAAAATCCGCTCAACAGTTTGTAACCATTCAAGGAATTCATCTGGGTCTAGCTTACCTTCAGACTCAGGAATTTCAACTTTGAAATCATTTGAGTTGAAAGTAGGCTGTACCCCTCTGCTTGTCCTCTCAAATGATACTTCATCATCAGAGAAAGATAATGCATTGCTAGCTTCCTCTTCTGCTTCATAACGTGTTCCAATTTGTTCACTGTCTTCTTGAAGCTTTTGTTTTTGTTTCATGTGGTTTCCAAGCTGTTTTCTCAAGTACTCATTTCGAGTCTCGAGTTCTTGATTGGATATAGAAATTTTGTGCATTTGTTTGGCCATTGCTTCAAGTTTCTCTTCCACGGTCATGCTAGAACTCATGTTGGAAATTTGGACGAACAGGATTGTGTTTGAGTTTCAGATTCAGAGAGAAGCTGGGAAAGGCGTGTGGCAGGTTCCAGGCAAGGATCAACTTGCTCTGATACCAAAATTGATGTAAGTCTCCAGGGTAGGAACAACCCAAGCTAACTTACAACAAGAACACAATCAAATCAAATGGAAAACTCACGAACTCAAGGACGCACGGCCGTGCTTAAGGACACGATATGGCCGTGCCAAAATTCTGCCTTGCATGCCTGAAATTTATGACTTCTCACGGTTTGAAGTGGATTTGTGTTTGGGCTAAAAACTGAATCAATGTAAGAAGTCTTGGCCTTGATTAAGCTTGAAAAGAGTATGAGAAAGGGTAGGAAATGTGTGGAATGAAAAGAATGAGAAGTTCACTGATTAGAACACAAAAGAGAGCTCATAGTTTACGGAATCCAAAAGCTAGCTTTATGAACTTTAAGTGAATTCAATGTGTTTGGGATAGTTCTAAGCTTTGTGATTAGATAAGACACACCACCAATCAGCTAGCTTAGGGCCCTTAACCTTTACACCACCTATTCAATGATTAAGACTCACTTGAACACCACCTTAATCGGCCTAATTAAGGACAAACAAGTTATGTGTTTAAGAGGAACTCAAGACACAAAGTTTTTTCTCAAAGTTTTAAGCTCAAAATCTGATTGATGAAGTGAGGAGTACACGGCCTTATATAGCCACTAAAGTCATGAAACAACCTTTCCCTCTAAGGGAGGAAAGGTATTAGTCTAGCTAAGCACACTTATACAAGGTTTAAACTAAAACAAAGTAAAACCGGTACAATCAAGCTTAATACACAAGTTTACTTATCCTAAGACCTTGCTTAATATCTAAGGCATAATTATGACTCATTTTCCTTCCTTGGAGGGCAAAGATACACAGCTGCCACCTAGCAAAAGGCTACTGAATTCGAGCTTGACATGTGTGTTGGCGGTGGCTGAAGATATGCTTGCAAAATGTCTTCTTCTTCATGCTTCCACGTGTCTCACTCCTATGTGGATGAGTGGCAGCTTACCAAGCACCTCAATTTGACCAAGTAGGCAAGCTTACACCTTAAGTAAACCCCTTGAAGGAGGAAAACTACTAGGCTAAGTAACCGGGTGTCAACCAGCCAATTTCTGCCTCAACTTGTCACGCATGCTTGACACATCAAATGCGGACTAATTGCTATGTTTATTACATGGATGGAAACCTCAAGATGTCTATATTACCCTCCTTTTTGAATCATAGCATTTGGACATCATTGGCCCCTTGAATCAGTCTGATTTCCCAAACCGTGCAGATTGGACTCCAAAACAGCACAGGTTTAATAATTAGCTAAATTCACTAAACCATTGAACTCCAAATCTAGTAATTCCAATTGAAAATGAAAGCTAAGATCTTAAGCTTTTCAGGGATGCAAAAATTGGACACTTAAACCTCATGGAAGATTAAGAAATGTAATCTCCAAAACTGGGTAAAATCTAGATGTAAACTGTCTTCAGGGCAGTTTGACTTAAACATAGATTTTGGATGAGCAAATGAACTCCAATGAGGCTAAAACTTGTTTTATTAGAAACCTAACATCCTAGGGTTTATGAGAACACCAAAATTAAGGACTTAAGTCACCCTAAAATTAGGTGACCATAACTAGATTTCACGATTAAATGCAATCTGACGTGGTAGCATGGTGTATTTTGATGTCTGGGCTTGTTTTGATTTTTGGTTCTTGCCTAAACATTCTGGAAGTGAGGGATGACCACCAGACCTCCATCATTCTCCCCTTGTTGAGAAGAATTTATCCTCAAATTCACCAAGGACGTACTGCCCAAAAGCAAACAAAGGTGAACTAGGCTGAAAAAGGATCAACTCTTCAAATAAGCTTGGTTTAAACTTTGCTTCCGTATTCCTTACATCAGCCATGTGAAACTTAAGTGGGTGTTGGAATGAATGGATGGGGGGTGGGTTTGGATTTTGCTTTGGGGGAGTAAATTAAGCAAGTTTAGGACCTGAGCATGAGAGATCCTGGATGGAGATGAATGGAATGGGTTTGATGGGAAATGATAGGGTAGGGTCTTGCTCTGTTTGAATGACTAACATACAAACATGAATATTCATATGTTGTTCATGCTCTTCTTTATGAAAATTTGGAGACATCTTCTCCAAGAGTAGCATTTCGCCTTCATCAGCAGTGATCTCAATTTCTTCAAGGTCTTCTTCTTGAGTTTCTTCCTCCTTTTCTTCCTTTCCAATTGCCTCCCACTCAGCCAGAGTAATGCTTCTTCGATTGACACAATCGGCGGCTATGTGTCCAAATCCTTGGCACTTAAAACATCGGGAAGTGCCATGCTTGGGTTTAAGTTGCGGGGGTAGGCTTTGTAGTGGTGTTTGGTTCTTTTGTGGAGTAGGAAGTGGGGGGGCCATGGGTTTAGGGACAAGGTTTGGGCTCCCCTTGTTGAATGGTTGTTCTTGAGGAAGGAATGTGGGAACTTCTTCACGGGTATGAAATCGTGACCTTCTTTGTTGTTCCACTTTGTGAGCTAGGACACAAATCTTATCAAAAGTGGTGAAGGCTTGCAATTCAACCACGTTAGCTATCTTAGGATCAAGCCCTCCTAGGTAACGAACCATGGTTTGTTCTTCAAGCTCATGAATGTCACATTTAATCATGAGTTTCTCAAACTCACGTGTGTATTCTTCCACATTCATTTTGCCTTGAGTGAGATGGTGAAAGAGCATGTAATTGTCTTGGACATAAGTGGACGGCAAGAACCGTGTCTTCATCTTAGATTTCAACTTGTCCCAAGTATTGATCTTACTCTTTCTTTCTCTAGTTCTCTGGAATCTCGTTGTACTTGAAAATCCGCTCAACAGTTTATAACCATTCAAGGAATTCATCTGGGTCTAGCTTACCTTCAGACTCAGGAATTTCAACTTTGAAATCATTTGAGTTGAAAGTAAGCCGTACCCCTCTTCTTGTCCTCTCGAATGATACTTCATCATCAGAGAAAGATAATGCATTGCTAGCTTCCTCTTCTCCTTCATAATGTGTTCCAATTCGTTCACTGTCTTCTTGAAGCTTTTGTTTTTGTTTCATGTGGTTTCCAAGCTGTTTTCTCAAGTACTCATTTCGAGCCTTGAGTTCTTGATTGGATATAGAAATTTTGTGCATTTGTTTGGCCATTGCTTCAAGTTTCTCTTCCATGGTCATGCTAGAACTCATGTTGGAAATTTGGACGAACAGGATTGTGTTTGAGTTTTAGATTCAGAGATAAGCTGGGAAAGGCGTGTGGTAGGTTCCAAGCAAGGATCAACTTGGACTGATACCAAAATTGATGTAAGTCTCCAGGGTAGGAACAACCCAAGCTAACTTACAACAAGAACACAATCAAATCAAATGGAAAACTCATGAACTCAAGGACGCACGGCCGTGCTTAAGGACACGATATGGCCGTGCCAAAATTCTGCCTTGCACGCCTGAAATTTGTGACTTCTGTTGGTTTGAAGTGGATTTATGTTTAGGCTGAAAACTGAATCAAAGCAAGAAGTCTTGGCCTTGATTAAACCTGAAAAGAGTATGAGAAAGGGTAGGAAATGTGTGGAATGAAAAGAATGAGAAGTTCACTGATTAGAACAGAAAAGAGAGCTCATAGTTTAAGGAATCCAAAAGCTAGCTTTATGAACTTTAAGTGAATTCAATGTGTTTAGGATAGTTCTAAGCTTTGTGATTAGATAAGACACACCACCAATCACCTAGCTTAGGGCCCTTAACCTTTGATTAGGATACCGATACACCACCTATTCAATGATTAAGACTTCCTTGAACACCACCTTAATCGGCCTAATTAAGGATAAGCAAGTTAAGTGTTTAAGAGGAACTCAAGACACAAAGTCTTTTCTCAAAGTTTTAAGCTCAAAATCTGATTGATGAAGTGAGAAGTACACGGCCTTATATAGCCACTAAAGTCATGAAACAACCTTTCCCTCTAAGGGAGGAAAGGTATTAGTCTAGCTAAGCACACTTATACAAGGTTTAAACTAAAACAAAGTAAAACCGGTATAATCAAGCTTAATACACAAGTTTACTTATCCTAAGACCTTGCTTAATATCTAAGGCATAATTATGACTTATTTTCCTTCCTTAGAGGGCAAAGATACACGGCTGCCACCTAGCAAAAGGCTGTTGAATTCGAGCTTGACATGTGTGTTGGTGGTGGCTGAATATATGCTCGCAAAATGTCTTCTTCTTCATGCTTCCACGTGTCTCACTCCTATGTGGCTAAGTGGCAGCTTACCAAGCACCTCAAGTTGACCAAGTAGGCAAGCTTACACCTTAAGTAAACCCCTTGAAGGAGGAAAACTACTAGGCTAAGTAACCGGGTGTCAATCAGCTAGTTTCTGCCTCAATTTGTCACACATGCTTGACACATCAAATGCGGACTAATTGCTATGTTTCTTCCATGGATGGAAACCTCAAGATGTCTATATTACCCTTCTTTTTGAATCATACCATTTGGACGTCATTTGCCCCTTGAATCAGTCTGATTTCCCAAACCATGCAGATTGGATTTCAAAACAGCACAGGTTTACTAATTAGCTAAATTCACTAACCAATTGAACTCCAAATCTGGTAATTCCAATTGGAAATGAAAGCTAAGATTTTAAGATTTTCAGGGATGCAAAAATTGGACACTTAAACCTTATGAAAGATTAAGAGATGTAATCTCAAAGACCGGGTAAAATCTAGACGTAAACTGTCTTCAGGGCAGTTTGCCTTAGACATAGGTTTTGGATGAGCAAATGAACTCCAATGAGGCTCAAACTTGTTTTATTAGAAACCTAACATCCTAGGGTTTATGAGAACACCAAATTAAGGACTTAAGTCACCCCAAAATTGGGTGACCATAACTAGATTTCACGGTAAAATTCAATCTGACGTGGCAGCATGGTGTATTTTGATGTCTAGGCTTGTTTTGATTTTTGGTTCTTGCCTAAACATTCTGGAAGCGAGGGATGACCACCAGACCTCCATCATGTAGTGATTCTCATGGTTACGATTGTCTATATTGCCTCAGTGTCAACAATATCAGATTATTGAATACATGACAAGGGTTGAAGTTGATGGTGTATAACCTATTGCTTGAATACATGACAAGGGTTGAATGAAGCCAAGAATGAAATTTAAAAAGTATCATAAAGAATCAAGGTTAATCATTTTGCATAGAATTCGGGTGTTCGAGGAATAAATCAATTCGCACATATATCTAAAGGGGGAAATGTTGTCAAGTTGTGTGATATACCATCAGAGACATAATATGTACTGGAAAACCAAGTCTAACCTTCCATGTGGTCAATAGAACTTTGCTAACTAAACCCAAAAAAAACAAATTTAAATATGCCTCTATGCAATCTCTTTTATGTTGAACCAATTTAGCCGACAAAATTAGGAGCACACGTGTGGTATTTTTTATATTTAATAGACTAGAAATGATATACATTAGCTAAGTCATAGCATTGTGATAAAAACTAGAGAACTCAATCTAGAAATAGCATCTTACGCAATTATCACGACTAGAAATGAGGTTTCTGACAACGAAAAAGTTGGTCATTAAAAGCATAACTTTCAGTTGTTAAAGGCTTTAACCACCAAAACATCGCTTGTTATTCGTCATTGGTGGTCCCGTTGTTAACAGTCTTAATGATGGCATGATTTTTGTTGTTATTCTAATAATGAAGAAAAGATTGTCGTTATTAGTTAAGTAATTAACAACGAAAAAAATAATAGTAGCAACCATATTGTTCATCATTTTATCAAGTAATTAAGATGGATGCATATTATCAATGCAATTTTAATTCAATTTAATTAACTATTAGCTTTTCTCATATGTTATCACTAATTAGTAATTGATATGTCTTTAAAAAACTAAAATATAGAACAAAGAAATGATTTAGTTGTTACCAAAGAAAAAGATTGAAGTGTGTTGGACATTATTTTTGAGGCAAATATATATTAGACATGTAATATATTTATTTTTGAGTGAATATATCATGAGTTGATACTTGAATGCTGATTAGGCTACTTATTTCACATACTATAAAACTTGATTGCTTAAGCATGTCACGTAATTGAATTTAGATAATTTGAAATACACTAGGACCTTAATGTGATTGTGGATTTCGCTTACGAATACTTTAACTTGGTACAATATTTAGTTTTGTTTCACATTTGTAACTTACATTCATGATATTAAAAAAATGTTTCAATGATTTATTCAATTTATATTTCACTTGAGATCATATTTCGCGCTCACATAGTATAATTAGTTCTTTTAGCAAATTTAAATTTAAATTTAATAGATAAATTAATATATAAGAGTAGTTTGTCTCCATTTTCACAATAGACCATAACTGACTTCATAAATTGGTAGTACTGGCCCCCCCTAAACATTAAAAGTTTTTCCAAATTCAAATTGTTCTAAAATTTCTTCATTTGCGACTAATCTCCCTTTCTTCTTTTTTAATTTTTTAATTTTTCTTTTGTTGGGTTTATTTAAATAATTATACAACAAGGAGATACGATTAAGGTCAAAGACTTGTCTTTATTTTACTACTACCAATATTTTCCCATGCTTTGCTGATCATGAGAATAATTAATCAAAATTTATTTTCATTCAAGTCATGGGTTAAATGATAGAAATGACCATCATCACTATTAAATAACATTAAATGTGCTGTTAAACTACTGAAATAACTAGCAATGGATATATAAAGTAAGTGCATAATGAATACAATTAAACTAATAGGAATCTCTAGCAAAAAAAAGGGCCTTTTGTGATGATTATTAGTTTTAATTGGCATGCATGACCCTACGAATTTGACCTTTGGTCTTACATGTGCTAACTGATCTTTTGCTAATTTGTTCTTATTAATAAATTACCTTATTACCCCATGTGAATGCTTATCTTCAATATTATATAACCTTTGCTAAATTACCTCATTATTCCATTTCATTGTTCACCTTTAATTATTATGTTACATATTATTTTTGAAATTAATTACCTCATTATCCCCACAACTACTCATTTTACTCTAGAGTTTACCTTAATTTGCAATTCCTATAAAGAGGGACTTAATTTTGTAGTATCTCATGTAAGTTTGTGTCGTCATTTGATATTTAAAAAAAAAAATTGTGTTCCCATATGATCCTTTATTGTGGAATGACACAAAAATGAGTCCTAACAAGTGTTGATTGGCTAAAAAGAAAGAATCTTATTCTTTTCTCAATCAATATCGAAATGAACGTTACATTCCTTAGAATTATTTTGCACTCATCTGAGACAAAGTTGCCATTCATATTAAAAAGAAGGCAATTTTCTTTTTGTGTCTATAAATAAAAGCCAGGGACAATCACTGAAACATATAGGAGTTTACCTTCCAGGGTATTCAGTCATAGACAACTGTACTAATGGTATGTCTACATTCAAATTAACTTCACTACTACAATTACCCAAAAAAAAAAAAACAAATTAGTCTATACATCTTTTAGTGTTAGTAAACTCCTAGAAAATGTTAGTTCTAATTATGCATAGACCATGATATATTATGATTCTTAGAATTAAATATAATTAGAGAACAACTAATAAATTCCTTCAACATTGTGCAGGCAACTCTAGGCAAAGGAAATATACAAAAAGTCCCCAATTGAAATACCTCTTTGTAGGTAAGTACAAATCAATACAAAATATTATCTTACGTTTTTGACTAAATGTACAAGCATGTAAAAAAAGCATTACAAGTAGTTAACAACACATCGTTGATGACAAGTAGTAAGGAGCAAATGAAAAACCAAAACCTAACTTAGTATAATAAATATGTTACTTTTGCAGGTTACTTAATCTAAGAACGGAAGTTGACAACTAATAAATAACAAAGACAACAAATCTGATGTGTTATTGAACATTTCATATTAGAACTACTTTTCTCACATTACATTTCACATTGTCATATGATGTATTTTTAAAAATAAAGTTCAAGTTTGTGGTAGACAACACTAAATTACTGAAAATACTATTGTTTTCCGTTACTTTTTAGCTCCTACCGTCAATATGGTTATTTCATAAAATCATGATCCTTTTAAACTTTAAAAAAAATATCAAACAACGTCAAACCACATAATATCTTAAAATTAAAAAAATAAAAAACTTTTTGACTAATAGAACTAAAAAAGATAGATTGCGCATAAAAAATTCAAGTACATATAATTAAGGTGACTTCATATGAAATAAAGTCAGAAAAAAGGTGCTGCCACCAAGGCCATAGAACTCAGTATAGTATAGCACCAACAACAGCATATACAAAAAGATACTGATACTTATCAATCGAAAAGTGATAGCCATCGTGCAACGCACGGGTAAAAAACTAGTATAACATAATGGGCAATAGAGCAATAAAGATGTAATCCATTCCCTGAAGAAAAAAAACACACACAAACATAAAAAGGATCCTTCTAAACCTACATCTAAAAAGCATAATTTCTCATATGACAATTAGAAAATAAAAAAACTTGAAGTCTACAAGTACAACACAAAAAATATTAGCCAATAACCCACAAAATAAGACTACAAGTGATATACTTCAGTCACGTAAACCAAGTTCTCATGCTCACATATAACCAAAATGTCAGACTTGGACTTTAAAGTAATAATTAATAGCAAAAGCAATAATTCTAGCTAGAGCATATCATACAGTAATCTATGTCAAGTGTCCTAGAGCACTCATTATGGGACTAAAACTCAACCACACACTGTAATGGCTAGAGAGCCAACTAGCATGCATAGGTAGCTCAAACACATATATAGGCTGCAAATGTGAAAGTCATTCCCAAATATATCTCCCATTCATCACAGAACCCTTAACACAATTAGCACTCCCAAATATATCTTTTATTCACCACAATATAATTAACACAACTAGCACTTCCAAATTTATCTCTCATATACCACAATACAGTATTGCTCATCCAGGTATATCTCTTATTTAACACAGCACAATACTACTCATAAAGATATATCTCTCATTTCACCACAAGATAACAAACCTTACACCATCCAAATATCACCCAACTTGTGACCGTAAGAACAATATAAAAATTGAAATTAAGTTATAACATGGAGTTTCCTATCCATCACATGGAGTGGACGATGGGCGAGTGTTAAATGCTTGGAAAATAAGATCCTTAATCTGCATCATTTTAGTTTCAAGTGACTCCACACGACTTTGAAGTTTTTCATTTTCCCCTCTGACTGTAGCCAAACGATCTGTAAGGACTTCATTCTTTCTTCTGGTAGCATTCAGTTCAAGTTCTTCTTTCTTCTGGTAGCACTTAGTTCAAGTTCAAGCTCAGCTTTAGCATAATATGGTCCCCTTATACCTTTCAAATTTACTCCTCCTCCAAGGCCGAGCACCTGACTTTGAGATTTTGACTTGAAAACCTTTTCAGTAACCTACTAATTGAAAAACAGTTATGCATAATCAATTAAGTAGAGAGAACTTATTTAGCATGTTGGATTTATTTATCATCCAAATATGCTGATTTATTCATCGTCCAAATATGCTGCATTTTTTTTTCCTTAAAAAAGATAAGTAAGCTTAATCAGAACACTACATAAGAACAATAGATAAATTTCAGAAGTAATATAATCTTCTGCATTCCACTTCCTATAATTTTAGAAGCTCTTTTGTTTCAAAAGTAGTAACATCATCCATAGCAAACCACAAATTGTAACTCCAAATGTCAAGTAATACCTTATCTCAGACCACAAGTTCAAAATTCAAAAATATGCATTTATAACCCAAAGGTCAAACATCGACATGCTAATAATGAAGCAAACATTAACAACACAAAAAGCGAAAAATTTGAGACAAAAAATCAATTAAAGACATTCTAAAATGAGAAAAAAGAAATGTTTACTTAGCAAATGTCAAGACAACATCGATAATATAATCATCAAAGAAAGTACAACTATATATCTCCCTTTTGCCTCTTTCTAGATCTCTATTCGATGTCTTGATATGTTTCACCTTGATGACTAAGACCATTTGGATCATATGATGATGTCATTTCAAAAGAGGAATGTGGTTGCGACTTGAGAACTACATGCCATCCTTTGTTCACATTATCGATCGCATATAAAATCTGATTTGCTTGGCTAGCTAGGATAAACAACTCATTAGTTTTTAATTGCCATAGGCAATTAATATTAACAAAGCCATATTCATCCATTTTAATCCTTCTAATCTTGTCAAATACATCGAATCACTTACAATGAAATAACCAGTTGTTTTTCCCTGAGATATTGTAGCTCAAGTATGCCAATCAAGACTCCATAATAATCTATGTTTTTATCTCCTTAGCCTTTATTTCTGATTACAACCACACCACTATTTCGAGTCATAAAACTCCATTCGCCTTTTCTGTATGAAATATATATGCATTAAGAATATAACCACGAAAAGAGGTGACAAATAGTGCTGGACCACGTGTTAGTGAAAGCAAATCTTCCATTTTGTTAGTCTTCTCAAATTCATATAATCGTGTTACCTTGCAAGATTATTCATAATGTATTAAGTTATGCATGTGTGAACTTCTATACATAAGGTAATTAATATAGTATTGTATGCACACTTCACACTTGAGCCATTCTCTAAAGTTTTTACACCATTCCTCTTTAAAAAGTGTAGCATTAGATGGCTGGCTTATACAATATTGTCTAAATAAAACAAAAAGGGGACTTTAGTTTACAAATTAATTTGAAACATGAAGAGTTAAAAAAAGAAACAAATATATTTTTTAAGGCAAGGGTTACTCTAGAAAAGGTTGGATCTCATCATAATTCTTCAAAATATAAATGTGAGCTTCATCGAACTCAGGCATCTTAACATAGTACAAACTCTTGAGGACCCTAATCCACAGTCAGGATGATTAAAGATATGTAATACTCTATCATTATCAACTTGATTTTCATAATTTCGATGAGGATGGTTAAACTTATTCTCCATGCTATGTAGATACCTTAAATAAAGGATCATAGAATCATCAGCTAAATAGCCCTCTGTAATTGATGCCTTTGGCCCAGTTCTATTGCTGATGTCGAACTTCAATTTATACATATCTTGTTCAATAGGATACATGTGCTTCTAAATTGGACTAGACCCCAATTTAGCTTCATGAAACGAGTGGATAGGCAAATGCAACATGACATCAAAATGCTGGAGCAAAAGCCTTTTCTAGCTTAGACATCGTGACTCTTAAGACTAGATATTTAGGTCTCCTTTATGTTCACACAATAAGATATGTTGGAAGCAAATCCATTAGGAACTTTTAACTCTTTCAAGAATTCGCAATACATGAGCTTTTTAGGAAGAGATGAAGTGTTTGATGCAGGAGGCATCTTTAACTTGTCCTTATCTTTTGATAACTGCAAATCAGATCTTAAACTCATTTCGTCCAAATCGAGATGCATCCTAATAGTGTCCTTGGTTCTTCCCTTAGTGTTCATGATTGTTCCAAGAATATTGTCGCACATATTCTTCTAAGTATGCATCATGTCCAGATTATGGCGTAGTAAAAGGTCCCTCCAATACGGAAGTTGAAAGAATATACTTTTCTTATTCTAATTATCCCCCCTTTTGTCATGAGATATCTTGGCCATCATATGTAAAGTGTTAGTCAATACAAGGTTCTTAAGATCTCTCACTTGATGAAGAATTTCATCGACTGAACTAGCCTTTAGAAGTACAGCACCTTCAATGGTTCCATCAAATAGATCTTTCTATTTTCGAAATTTATGGTTCATAGGTAAATAGTATCGATGGCCCATATAGCATTTCGTATCACCATGAGACAACCTCATTGAGTGAGTCTCCTACATGTAAATAGGGCATGCTAACTTCCTCTTAGTACTCCAACCAGACAACATGTCATATCCAGGAAAATCGTTAACTGTCTGGAGTAACCTTGCATCGAGTTTAGAATGAGAGCTATAAGATACATGGCATGTCTCAACATCAACTTCCCATAACTCATTCCACTCCTTAATTAAGGGTTGCAAATATGTATCAATTGCATCACCTGGACTATCAACACTGAGAATAAGCATTGAAAGAATCATACGAGATTGTCTAATGCACACTCAGGAGGTAAATTATATGGAATCAAAATGACGTACCAAATGCTATATGAAGTTTTAGACTTTGTGAAATGTTGGAAACCATCACCAGTAAGGCCAAGCTTAACATTACGAGGGCCAGAAATGAACCCTTTATGCAACTCATAAAATGATTTCCATGCAAATAAATTTAACTAGATGGCTCATTATTCCGTCGTTCTTTCTTTTATCATGATGTGATCTCGTCAAGGAAGCTGTCTTGGAGGACATATATAGCCTTTGTAACCTTGGCTTTAATGAAAAGTAGTGCAAGCTCTTTAGCAGCATTCTTTTACCACCTAACCTATATTTGTCCTCACCATTACGTTTATCAATCTTCCATCCAGATATACCACACACCTTACATGTATCTAACTTCTTATCCTCCTTATATTATACATACAATCATTAACACATGAATCGATTTTCTCATAAGAAAGTCCAAGATGTTTGATCATTTTTTTTGCCTCATAATAGGGGTCCATAAAGTTTAATCTATTTGACAAGAACTCTTCTTTCATGAATTTTAACAGCATGGTACACGACTCATTGCTTCATCGTTCCAGAGTTTTAATGTGAAGGAGGTATACTAAAGCACACTTTTTGAAGACTATACAACCATCATAAATAGAATCCTGTGAATCCTATAATGGCCCAAAAAACCTCTTAGCCTCATTATTTGGCTCCTCTTCTTATTTATCATGGCTGAAGGATCTTATATCATTAAAATCATGATATAAGTGGCTCTACTAAAAATGTGTTCTATGGAGATGGAAGACATAGAATTTGACATAGTAAAATAAGAAAGAGAAAGATTTCATTTTAATTGTTCGTTTGGAAATTTCGAAAAAAGCGTCTCATTCTTCTTCCCATTGAAGCAATAGGGCTGTTATACTCATTACTAAACTTGTTGAAGAGATGAAATAGAACCAAGGTCTATCTTTTTTATCAGAGGTTGAATCGATCATCAGAAGAAGAATTAGGTCAAAAATTACAATTGAGAAAATCAAACTTCCACCGAAGAAAAGCAAATGAAAGGCTTTCATCAAAATGATTGTAGAATCGAGATTGAGGTTTTCATTCTCTACATACCAGATCATGAATTAGTAACTACATCCAATCTCCAAAAACACCCAATTGTTTCAAACTTTCTCTTTTTTGAATGGAATAGTTATGGTATCCTCATTCATAGTATCAAACCTTATTCCATGGTATTGACACGAGATTCCTCTTTTTATTCTTAAGCAACTCCCCGAGAGGGCTTAGTTGATCCATGATTTATCTTTCATCTTTTCTTTCCTTTCCAAAAGTTTCGGGAAATATATTGATCAATTCTTTCTCTTTCTTTTTCTATTGATTTTTTCCGATCAAGATATATAGATCTATGTGTCTATATAGATCCTGTTCATGGATTAACAAAAATGTGCGAAAGCTATATTTACCTCTGCCATTCTATGAGTCTTTTCCTTTTTGCATATGGCATTGCCGCTCCCTTTGGCAGCATCCATTAATTCAGAACAACATTTGAAATATTTCAACCCAGATGTTTTTGGGATGCCCGTAATAACCAACAAAGGACAAGTTCTTTTATTTGTGTAGATCCTATTATGTTATGAAAAGGGAACCTCAATCTCCAAACCTTTCCAAGCTTACAGCCGTCAGTGAACTTCTTTGAAACTTAGCCAAGTGAGTTTTGTCATCTGTTTAGTCTCCCGATTTCAGTACACCTTTTCCGAGTTAGTCCCTTACTCTTATCTTTGGCTTTGGGATGCCCCCTTTCTCCCCACTCCTTATTGGTTTACTTCTCTTTATTCTATCGTTAGTCAATTAGCGTGAAAGTCCTCTTCCTTCGATCTCGTTCCTAAAGTAAAGAAAAAGTAGATAGAGTAGCGAGGTAGTCTGGACTTTAGTTTAGCTTTAGTCAAGCATAGACGATTGTTCACTCATCCGATGCACCTTCTGGTGCAGAGGACTTTCTCTTGACTGGCTTTCAACTTGAAAGAAAGTTACTCCCCTTTAAAGAAAAGTGGCGGGAACAAATCCTCAACTCCAAATCCCTTTGGCTTATCCCATCGCCAAAGAAAAAGCATTAATTCAACTCCATCAGAGCTAATATTACCTTTTCGATAGCTGCTAGCTTTCTTCCCCTTAAGAGAATGGGTTCACTACAAACCCTATTATATTAGTAAAGCATCTCGCCTCTCCCGCATCACATCATTATTTGGATGAGGATCTTGATCTCGATCCTTATTGTCTATCTGTCGAGCTGATAAACCTAAAGAAAGAGTGAGGTGCGTTAATGTGGTTCCAATCATCCATCTCCGATTGAAAGAATCTCCCTCTCTTTCGAGTAGAAGATTCTTTTGAGAGGTCAAGATTGAAGCAACTAAAGCACAAAAAAGCAACCAATCACATTGGGTTATTTTCATAGAGGGATGGAAAAAATTGCGAAAAACCGAACAATTAGACAATATCAGCCTTATGTAACACATTAAGATTATTTAGCCACTATGTTTATCGAAGTAATAATGGTAAATGGACTAGAACAACTGGGGAATATTCTTCTACCTAAGAGGGCTAGCTATATCAGAGTGATTATGCTGGAGTTAAGTCATGACGCTTGTCATTTGTTATGGCTCAGCCCTTTTATGACAGATATTGGCTTCTATATTTTCAGAGAAAGGGAATTGGTATATGATTTATTCAAAGCTACCACTGGTATAAGAATGATGCATAATTATTTTCATATCAGTGGATGACCACTGCTGCAAGCACACTGGTAGTCATAGTATAGATAAAAGATTGTCCTCAGGGATTAAAGTAATATATCGGGCTTTGTCTATCAGAATATGCTAAGCAAATACTAAATCAAGGGGTTTTGATTCAACGACGTCAAATTTACTAATCTAAATAAATTAAGGAAAAATGCCTAGGAATTTATGTAGTTATGAAAGTTGATTGGATCAAAATGATAAACATGTGCTTTTCTCTAATCGTTTAATTTCAAGGAGTTACAGTCTATCAAAAAATCTAGTCTATTCTTTCAAAATCAGCCAAACTTGCCTAAACGAGGCAAAAGTCGTTCTTTCAAACTATTTTTTCTTAATCCAAGTTGAATATTTTCAATTACACTCTAATCCTCCCAATGTGCAAATCTCTCTTTCGATTCGGCAAGTTTTATTAAGCAGTCTAACAATCAAATGTCACCTTTTAGTTTTTCACTAAATTGTTTCAAGTGTGCAAGCAAAATTTGGTCAAAAATACACTCACAGCATGGTAATCACTTGATAGAACGAAATCAAACTAATCATGAAACATGTTGATTAAAACATGATGCAACTACACTTTCATAAACTAACAAATCCCTAGACAAAAATAAACTACTCACACATGGTTAAAGATTAAACAACTAACCAACAATTCGATGAAATCTGAGAGAAAGGGCTTGACAGAGACAACCTTCAACCAAGGATTTTAAACTGCCTCAAAACCAAACACACTCAAGATTCCATACTAAAACAATAACTAAAAATCTTAACTAAAAAGAGCAAAATTTTGTTAAAGAAAGTGAACTATGCTATGCTTCCTCTCTTCTTTACTGCTGAATGATGAGGCTTTTATAGTGAAGCTTGGATGTTTTCAACCACACAGTCGAAGGAAGACAAAGATGCAATAGTTTCATCGCTCACCACGGTCCGTGGTAGGTACCTCGATTCAACCGTGGTCTTGGCTCGAACCGATTTTCTGCTCTTGTCCTGCTCCATGGGCGTAGCATCACATGGGTGTCCGTGGGGTAGGTCAAAATACATCAATGAGGGTCAAAATACGTCAATGAGGGTCAAATGCTAGGTAAAGAGGCCTAAAATTCTGCAAAATACATCAAACAACCATACCCAAGCATAAATCGAGAAAAGGAGTGTCAATAGTAGCTTAAAGCACATAATTCTCCTAAAAAATGTGGTAAAATGGCCCAAAAATAGTGTATGTATTAAGTACTTATCAAACTCCACTATGCTTAAATTATTGCTTGTCCTCAAGCAATGCCAAAACCAAAAATATATACAACCTCCACAGGATAGATATAGGTAATATTCTAATGGAAAAATTGATCCAAAGGTAGCCCAAAAAGATGTAAAAACTATTAGCAACCAGACTAGGGAATGAAATTTTTTGAAAACCACTTGATAGACCACAATGCCAAATTTGAATCAATATCCCAAAATCATCAAATACAGTTTTTCAACATATGAAACAAATGATGCTAGTAAGGTCGGTAGAACCTCACTATAGTTATGTAGCACTCATCATTCATGTGTTTGAAAAAAATATAAAGGTTCCCTCAATTCTAATTCCCATACTGAAATCTACCTTAAGCTTGATAAGACTCTAAAATTTGCCGTCACTAACATGCAAACACACTAGACAATCATGAGGATTTTCATAGGGTGGAAATCGGGCCATTAGTAAAGGTGAGAGGTCGGGGAACAAATGTTTTGGAAATAAAGAGCTAGAAGCCATAGACTAAGAGCTACATGTTTCCAATGGACCATTATAACATCCTCCTTAAACCAATACAATTTAGCAACAAAATAAATCCCCAATAATGAGACAAAGAGTTGAAAAATCGTAAAAATTTACAGTTCCAACAAGGCTAGTACTCTCTTTCTTAGTCACTTTTCTTTTCTCTCTTTTTTTCCCCCTTTTTTTGTGTTCTTTTTCTCTTATTTTTGTTTTTTTTTTGTGTTTTTTTTCAAAAGAGTTAGCCAAGGGAAATCCATAATGATCTTTAAATTCCAACTCTTCTCTAAACTTTGTATAATAAGACAAGAGATTTCCTTTTTATCAATCAAGATTAGACATCCCTTTACCAAACAACCAAAATCCCCTAAAAGATCTCAACTCTCCTTTCTAGCTCCCAAATCAAACTTGATGCAAAAGAATGAAACTGTAAAGCTTGTCACACAGTTACAAATTAAACCACTACTTTGATTTATAATTTAGATTTATAGTATAGGAAAGTATGGATCGATTCCACAAGTAAAGATTATGATAATAAGCTAGTTTAATTCTAATTAACTTTACTACTCTAATTTATTTTACTTTCTCCTTATATTACTAAAACAAATCAAATTAAATGAGTAAAAATCTAGAAAAATTACTTAATATTGCCGCTAAATATTCTAAATTTAATTCTGGAAATGAAAATAGTAAATAGTTATCTTAAATATTCTGGAAAAATAAAAACAGAAATAATCACATAATATTAGACTGAAAATTAAAATAGAAAATAACAAGCAGAAAATTAATATTAAAAATCACATAAAGTAATCTAAATTAATATTTTGCAAGTTTATAACTTTATATCTTCAATATTATATGTAATTAAATTCAAAAAAAAAAAATGAAACAAAAATTCAACCACAGAAAATTAAAATGCACTAATATAAATACAATAATAAATAACAAAATACCCAGATTTTAAAATATAATTTTATATACTAAATAAAACCCTAAAAACTAACACTAAAAATTAAAAACATAATTTTCAGATTTATTAAAATAAAAACCTGTACATATCCAATTCATGAAATAATTCTGAATAATTATCAAATAATTTTTGAATATTCCAAAATTAAATGAAGGCAGCTTAGGATACTATATAAACCCTAAAATGGAATAAAACACGAAAAAACACAAAAGGAGCTATTTTTAGCCTACTTTCTAACAAACCGGTAAATAAATGACAAAGTAGAATAGAAAATAAATCTGAAAATTTTAATCACAGTAAAAACCAAAATATAACTAATCTAAAATCACTAAGACACCCTAAAAGACTACTATTTTGGGGGGAGTAAATGAAATTTATATTAAAACCTATAAATTTAAGAATTAAAATTGACAAACTAAAGAAATTAACTAAAAAGTAACAGATAATTATCAAAGATACCAAATTTATGAAAATTACTTAGCATAATCTATATCCATCATGCAAATTAATATTTATCATAAACACACCAATTGACCTATCCATGAGTTAGACTATAGAAGATACCCACTAGTGGATCTTCCCTATTTTACCTCATATTATAGTTTATTTAGGTCAAGCCCTAATATAAACCTACTAGTTTTGATAATCCTAACACCAGCGCAAGAATTTAATCAAACCAGAGCATTAACTATTAGAAAAACATTATCTAATGCCTTGTAACCAATTTATCGGAAAATTGATTTAACAAAGATCTATAATGATTATCTAATTAAAAGAGATGGGTTTGAGCCATCCATGATCAATTATGGTGACACTAATGCCTAAAAGACTATAACTTTTACATATTAAAGCCTTTTAAACTATCATATGAATTCGTATTAAACTAATTAGCATGCTTTCCGATTAATCTAATGCGAATATCATAAACAATAAATACTAATCATTATAGAATTATAGAATAAAAATCAACTAGACAATAAAGCATAAAACTTGTTTCAAAATAATTAATTTAGCATGGTTTCAAATAGCTTATACTAAATACAAGGAAATTACACACATATATTATAAATTAAAGTACCTAAATTACCTAAATAAATCATGTTTAACACTAAACTAATAAAATAAAAGAGAAAAAAAAAGAAACAATATTACTTTGACAATATTATGATAGCTGATGATGATGGTGATGATATGGGATGATGATTAATGATGATGATGAAGAAGTGGTGGGGGGTGTGTGGTGATGATGGACAGTTAGGCATGAAGATAATTGGGCATGTGATGGTGAAGATTAGCGTAACTGGTGGTGATTGGGTGATGAAGTTGATAATTAGGCACAAAATGAGGTGACGAAGGTGTTGGTGGTGAGGCTGATTATGATGATGATGGAGATTATGAGGATAATAGGAGGAGGTGGAGAAAAGGAGGAGGCTGAACGTGATTATTCTGCAGTGATGGCGTGAGGTTTTGACGTGAAGGAGGGTTTTAATAGCATAATATTTCTAGGGTTTTCTTTTCTTGCAGGATGTCTTCTTCTCCAAGTCTCCTAATTCTTCTTTAATTAGGAGTAGTAATCTTGTAACTATAGCCTAAATAAATCATTATGAAACTAATATTTTTCATAATTCATTATTTTTTGGACCGACTTGATAAATTCGCTTGTAAAATCCTTCAGTAAATAAAACCTAAACTTTGATGTTTTCTTTTTTCCTCTTTCTTTATTAATGCTTTACCTAAAAAATATATAAAATAAAGTAAATTAGATAAAATAATATATATAATATAATCAAATTAATTGTTAAAAACATCCATGAATTATGACTTAACAGAAACGCTCATGTAGTCTTGGCTTCAAGGGTAAGATAATCATTTGGCCATAAGCTACAATAGGAAGTTCAAATCAAGAAAAATGAATATAGGTTCAAAGGGGCTAGCAAGGGATATAATATATAACAAAGGTGGCTATTGGGCCATTGGGTTTAACAAATCAAAGAAAAATATCTCAATCGTATTGCCTAAATGCTTTTGTGAAATGTGATCATGAATGAAAATCAAAGCAAGTTCTAGAGAAATGATGTCAAGGAAGAGTCACACATGAAAGAAACATGAGACTGAATTGATAAATAGTCTTTAAAAGCTCAAAGCCTCACGGGACATCTACCAAGGTCATAACTAGCTCATTCGTAAACACATGCTAAAATTCATGTAAAGACTCTTGGGGTAATAAACTCTCACTTAACATGGGTCAAAACATGGAGCTCATTTTCGCAAACTCATTCTCAAATATTTTATACACAATTGGGCGAATTGAAGGATCAAACTAAACCAAATAAGTCTACCTAGTCTAGAAAGATCATCATCGGAGGATTTTTGCTTCTTTGTTTTTTCAATTTTTTCAACTTTTTTTTTTGTATGTTTGTTTTTTCATGGATGCTCCTAATAACAATGCAAACTAAAATACAAAATAAATCAATAAAAGAAAAACTAAAATGCAACCTAGAATGAAAAGAAAAGTTAAATGTACTCCTAAAATACTGCTAAATAAAACTAAAACCTAAAACAAAAACTACAAAAACTATCACAAATAACATATACAAAACACAAGCACACCAAACCAAATCAGGCATCAAACGCCAAATATAACGACTAACTCCCCCATGCTTGAATCACACATTGCCCTCAATGTGGGCACATAAGAGAAAAATGGAAGGGGAGTAGCACAAAACAATCAGAAAGGAGGTGGAGAAGGAGGAGGGGTTGGTTGGCCATAAGAGATATGCCAAACTCGCCAGGTCTCTAACCATGCCCTATAGTCCTGGAAATTTTGAGTCTGGGTGGCAAGCATCCTACAAAGCTCATTGTGGCGCTCTTGAACAAATTCCCTAAGAGCGGAGTTCTTAGAAGCAACAAAAGCTCGGAGGGAAAGTTGCTCTTCTTGGATGGATCTATGGGTGTCTTAGAGGTCGGTGTAGTGAGGAGGGGCTGGACTAGAATGAGGGGCTGGATGATGAGGTACAGGTTGATCAACCTCAGTATCACCAGGTACCTAATAAAGGTTAGTTTGGTGAAGTAAGGTGGTTCGATCAACATTAGGAAGCGGCAAAGGCCGATTCCTAGGTTAAATCCAGCACAAATGCCCAACCTTAACTTTACAAAAGTTCATAATTTCAAAGGCAGCTTGATCAAGCTGCTCGGACCCAGAAACTCTATCCTCAAGATTGGGCTCAACACCCAAAAATCTTGCAATAGTAGTTACAATACCACCTATGACTATCCTCCCCTTAGTGCTAATAGCAACACTATATAATTGCCTAGCCAAAAATGAACCGGGGTCAAGCTGGACACGTCAAGCATATAGGACAAGAAGTACAACTCAGACAATCTCAGGACATTCAGACTATCGACCCGAGAAAAGAAACAGCAAGCCAAGATAGGCTGAGCTACTCTAATGTTGGGGTTCCTAATATGTGTGCACTTTGATGAACTAGTGCTATACCTGACACTCCCCAAAAGCTCACCCCAAAATACATTTGGGTTGAATTCGTGGGGGACTTATTGGTTTGGTAAATCCATACTAGGTGCAAAACCGATTATGCCGTTGAAGGTACCTAAGTTCAATTCGTATAATTGTCCTTGAAAATAAAACGATATGTACTCGGCTTAACATTGAGGCCCTCTAGTGACTGTAACATAGAGTGTACTCAAGAACTCTAAGGTCAGGTCTCGGTTGGTATGCTTTTTTATTTCTATAAAGTGTCCCATACCACCTCGTGCAAACAACCACCTAATGTCATCTAACATGCCCAATCGAGCTAACAAATCCACTTGCTACAACCATGTGTTCATTCAAATAGTTATATCTAGCAACATGATCAAGATTCATTAAACCAAGGGGCGAGGAATGGTACCTTGAGCACTCATATTGGTGGAGGTTTGGGATGTCTTTCAAGATCGGGTTGGTGCTTGACTTGAGGATCCAACTTTGTTAATACTCCTTTGTCTTATGGTTGGTGCCATTATTGCAAATTGAAACAAAAACTAAAACTAAAACCTAAATAAGAAAATTTGAGGAAGAAAAATGAAGATTTTAAGCAAAAAGAAGAAGAATTAGAGAGAGAAAAAGATGGTTATGGTGGATGAGTGAAGGTGAGATGATTTGAAGAAAAAGAAGAAGAAAGAGATGAAATCTGTGGAAGAAAAAGGAAGTTTAAGTGAAAAGGATGAATTTTGAGTGAAAATGGGTGAACAATGAGAAGAAATAAGGTAGGATTCAAGGTGTTAGTTATGGAGGTTTCGAGGGAGAAAATGGAGGCCGAGAGAGAAGGATCTTCGAAGAAGAAGATGAGTTGGGAAAAATTGAAGGGTCACCACAATCAAAACCCTTGACCATGGGTCATAGCAGGTCACCACGGACCGTGGGGTTCACCACCGTCCAACCATGGTGTTTGTTGACACCATTTTTTTTAGGTTTTCCTGGTTTGGCATCCCACGACCGCGGTGCTAAGTGTCTTGGTCGTGGTGCCAAACATTTTACATATTTGTTTTTTCTTTCTTTCTCCCATTTTTTTCTTGTTTTCTTCCCTTTATTTTATCTCTCTCTCTCTCTGTTTTTTTTTTTTTTTTTAGCCATAAGAATAAAAATCAAAGTTAAGAAAAGAAAAACGAAAAGAGCTTGGGTTACCTCCCAAGAAGCGCTCTTTTAAGATCAAGAGCTTGACCGTTCTTCTATGCTTGGTCCGGATCAGTAAGCGCATGGATGTTGGCCTTATCAATAGCTTGTCCCATAAGATATGGTTTTAATCGTTGTCCATTGACTGTGAATGCACCGGTAGACTCACTCCATATTTCAACTGCTCCATTAGGTTGAACTTTGGTGATCTTAAATGGTTCCAACC
Organism: Carnegiea gigantea; assembly: GCA_029747015.1. Lineage (NCBI taxonomy): Eukaryota > Viridiplantae > Streptophyta > Magnoliopsida > Caryophyllales > Cactaceae > Carnegiea > Carnegiea gigantea. Next base: position 340,850 of record JAKOGI010000825.1, on the reverse strand, counting down.
ATCAGGATTTCAGTTTGCCTAGAAACAATCTTAGCCTTGAGTTAAATAAAATGACCATGTCACCTTTTTCGAATCTCTTCTTCATGATATGTTTATCGTGCCGCTTCTTAGTTCGCTCTTTGTAAATACGCGAACTCTCATGGACCTTCAACCTTAATTCATCTAACTCGTTTAGTTGCAAGAATCTTCATACTCCGACTGCCTTAAGATCAAAATCAAGTGTCTTTATAGCCCAATATGCGTTATGTTCCATCTCTATTGGTAAGACTTCCCAAACACCAACCGGTATGGAGTGGTGCTTAGTGGAGTCTTTGTAAGCGGTGCGGTATGCCCAAAGAGCATCATCAACCTTGATGGACCAATCTTTGCAGGACCGATCCACCATTTTCTCTAATATGCTCTTCAATTCTCTATTCGCGAGTTCCACCTGCCAACTTATTTGGGGATGGTAAGGCGTAGCGATTTTATGAAATATCCCATATTTTTTTAATAGTGACTCGAGAGGCTTGTTGCAAAAGTGTGTGCCATTGTCACTTAGAAGAGCTCTTGACGTGCCAAACCTTGTGAAACTATTTTTCTTGAGAAACTTAAGGACAACCTTGGAATCATTTGTTAGGGAGGCAACGGCCTCCACCTACTTAAAAACATAGTTAACTTCCACAAGGACGTAAAGGTTGTTATGGGAGGGAGGAAAAGGTCCCATGAAGTCAATCCCTCATACATCAAACAACGCTACCTCAAGTATGTCACTTTGAGGCATCTCATCCCTCTTGAAAATGTTCCCTGTTCGCTGACATCTATTACAAATTATGACAAATTTCCTTGCGTCCTTAAATAGCGTAGGCCAGAAGCCTGCTTGGAGTACTTTCGCAATCATTTTATCTGGTCCAAAGTGGCCACCATAGGTTGAAGCATGACAATGGTGTAAGACACCACGGACCTCATCCTCAGGTAAGCATGTTCTATAAATCCCATCTCTACATAGCTTGTAAAGGAAAGGTTTTTCCCACTCATAGTATTTGGGATCGATAAAGAACTTATTTCTTTGTTGGTAGGACAATCCTGGAGGTAACACTCTGCACACCTTGAGGTTGACCAAATCAGTATACCATGGGGTAGCTTGTTGGGATTTAGTGACATCGGGGAAGGAGTCATCAATGGGGAGCTCTTCACTAGGTGTGGCCTCGGGGTCTAGGCGAGATAGATGATCGTTAACCACATTTGCCAACCCGACCTTATCTTTGATCTCCAAATCAAACTCTTGAAGAAAGAGGACCCATCGGATGAGTTTGGGTTTGGAGTCGGATTTTTCATTAAATGTTTCAAAGGGCATGATCTGTAAAAACAATGACCTTAGAATTGATCAAGTAGGATCGAAATTTTTCTGAGGTAAAGACAACCGCTAAGAATTCCTTCTCTATCGTGCCATAATTCACTTGAGCCCCATCAAGAGTGCGACTCGCATAGTACATGACATATGGCTTATTGTCCTTTTGTTGGCCTAGAACAGCACCGACCGCATAGTCACTGGAATCGTACCTTACTTCAAAAGGAAGTTCCCAATCTGGAGCTTGCACTACTGGGGCGGTGATTAATGCTTCTTTTAACCTGTGAAAAGCTCTCAAGCATTCTTCATTAAAATCAAAAGGCATAACCTTGATAAGCAATTAGGTGAGAGGTTTTGCAATTATTGAAAAATCCTTTATAAATCATCGGTAAAAACCGACGTGTCCGAGAAAACTCCTCACATCCTTTACAGATGTTAGAGGTGGCAATTTCTCAATCACCTCCACCTTTGCTTTGTCAACTTCAATACCTTTGTTAGAGACAACATGACCAAGGATAACCCCCTCTTGCAACATAAAATAACATTTCTCCCAATTCAAGACCAAATTTACATCTTCACATCTTTGCAAAACCTTCGATAAGTTATTCAAGCAATGGTTATAGGTTACACCATACACAGAAAAATCATTCATAAAGACTTCCATTATGTCCTTAATAAAATCAGAAAAAAAATAGCCATCATACAACATTGAAATGTGGTAGGGCCATTGCATAACCCAAATGGCATCCTTCTATAAGCATATGTGCCATAAGGACATGTAAAAGTAGTCTTTTATTGGTCATTAGGATGGATAGGGATTTGAAAGAATCCCGAATATCAATCTAAGTAGTAAAAATGTAAGTTCTTAGCCAACCGTTCAAGCATTTGGTCAATAAAGGGAAGGGGAAAGTGATCTTTACGAGTGGCTTTATTCAATTTCTGATAGTCAGTGCACATATGCCAGCCCGAGACAATCTTAGTAGGGAATAGCTCATTATTCTCATTTTTTATAACAGTCATCCCTCTTTTCTTAAGTACAGTATGGACCGGGCTTACCATGCACTATCAGAGATAGGGTAGATAATGTTGGCTTTAAGCAACTTCAAAATTTCCTTTTTTACCACCTCTTGCACGCTAGGGTTCAATCTTCTTTGGTGTTCAATGGAAAGCTTATGGCTGTCTTCTATTACAATTCGATGCATACACAAAGAATGATGAATTCCTTTTAAGTCATCAAGGGTGTATCCTATGACTTTACGATGCTTCATAAGCACTCTAAGCAAAGAGTTGATTTGGGATGCATTCAAACTTACATTCACAATCACAGGATATGTAGATTTTAGTCTAAGAAATTCATACCTCTGGGATAAAGGGAGAGGTTTCAGTTCTACCTTGGAAGCTTTTGTCTCATCAAACGAGGGCTTATTTTCATCTTATAATGGTTCCACCCTATCAATGGAAGACGAAATTGGTACAGAGGCTTCCAGAAATTAGGCACATTTGGCTATGCCGGGATTTTCATCCTTAGAAGTGCTATTGTTCAACATCAAGTGCTCGAGAGGATCATTAGAATCAAGGTTAGATATAGTTTCCCGTATCAATCCATCAATAACATCAATCTTATTGCACTCATCAGAAATGAAAGAGAAATTAGCGGCTTTTAGTAAATTAAACTCCACATGATCATCTCCCACATCAAAAGATAGCATTTTCACATCAATACGGCATCTCGCGGTGGCCAAGAATGGCCTCCCAAGAATGATGGGGGTGCTCGTGTCCTCCTCCATTTCTAAAATCACAAAGTCGACTGGCACATATAAATCTCCTACTTTTATTGGAACATCCTCTAAAACACCCATAGGGTATTTCACAGAACAATCCCCTAATTGTAAGGAGATAATAGTCAGTCTCATCTTTCCTGGTTCCAATTTCACACAGAGAAAGGGGCATTAAGCTCACGCTTGACCCTAAATCGCATAATGCATGGTCTATAGGCACATTTTCTATCAGGCAAGGAATTGAAAAACTACCAAGATTCTTCAGCTTAGCTGGAAGCTTGTTTTGGATCGCTGCACTGCATCTTTCAGTCAAAGCTACAATTTTATGTTCTTCTAGCTCTCTTTCGTTAGACAGAATTTCTTTCAAAAATTTAGCATATGAAGACATTTGAGTTAGGGCTTCAGTAAACGGAATGTTTATGTAGAATTTCTTAAAGATTTCTGAAAACTTCCGAAATTGCCAATCGAGTTTTGCTTTAGCCATCCTTTGAGGAAATGGTAAAGGTAGGGTGTAGGGTTTTGGGGAAATGATCTTAGGGTCCTTAGGAACCTCATCAAATTTATGTACAACATCACCAATCACCTCATTAGAAGGTGTGGACAACATTCTCAATATGCTCATTCTGGTCATGTAATGGCTCATTGTTGGTAATCCCCTTAGGTCCCTCTAGTTGTTTCCCTCCTCTCAGAATCATAGCATTGCATTGCTGCCTTGGATTAGATTCGGGTTTGCTAAGAATTCTATCTGGAGGTGTAGATGAAGGCCTAGCTTTTTGGACAATATGGGCTTTCAACATCTTGTTATGAGTTGTAAGCACATCAACCTTTGAGGCTCTAATTGCTTAATATGCTTATCCTGCTTTTGTTGCGCTATAAGCATACTTTCCGGCATTGCTTCTAAATTGCACTTTAAGGGTACTTGAGAAGGGAAAGGAGGTCTTTGAAAACTGGGAGGTGGTCTAGCATTCATTGGGGACATATTCGAAGGGTTTGGATTAGACCTATATGAGAAATTCAGATGATTCTTCCAACCCAGATTGTAGGTACTAGAGTAAGGGTCATTGGTCGATCTCGGGTTGAAGTTTTGAACATACCTAACTTCACTAAGGTCTGGGGAAAAAGGACTCCCAAATTAACAATTTAAAGTCACATGCTCAATAGAACCACAAATTTCACAAGTGAAAGAGGCGCTAGAATTCACAACATTAGCATTCATTTGAACCAATCTTTGAGTCATAGCATCTACTTTAGCAAAAAGCAAAGTAAGCGCATCAACATGAAGCTTATCTCCAACCATTTTGGTTTGGCCTCGTATAGTGGAACATTAGAAGTTGTTAAGTGCCATCTCCTTAAGTAGGTTATAGGCCTCATCTTTAGTTTTGTTTATCAAGGTTCCTCCCACCGCCGCATCAATAGTGGACCAAACAGGTTGGGTCACACCATTATAAAAAGGTCAGATAATCATCCGACATTGAAGACCATGATGGGGGCATAAATAAGCAAATCTTTAAAGTGCTCCCAAGCTTTATAGAGCGTCTCTTCATCTTTTTTCATAAAGTCAATGATTTGATTCCTTAAACTTGCCATTTTGCTCGGTGGGAAGAACTTGGCGAGGAAGGCTCTTGTTAACTCATCCCAAGTGGTAATAAATCGCGATGGCAAAGAATGTAGCCAATCTCTTACTCCCCTCAATGAGAAGGGAAATAATTGTAGTCGAATGGCATTGTTGGAGGCTCCATTAAGTTTCAACGTGTCACACACCTCTAAAAAGACCGAGAGGTGTAGATTCGGGTCTTCCAAAGGAGTTCTTCCAAACTAGGATTGTTGCACCATGGAAATGACTGCTGGTTTGAGCTCGAAATTATTAGCATTAACATTAGGGCGAGCGGTGCTTGAGGTGATCCCTTGGACTTCAAGGGTAACAAAATCCCAAAGCATTCTTCTTTGGTTACCTCCTCCTCCTGCCATGTTTGTTGGATTCCTTCTTGCCTCATGTCTTTGTTCTTTAATCTTTTACATCTTCATCCTTAAGCGAAATGTCCTCTCGATCTCGAGATCGGGCTCGTATAGGAATGGACTTCACATAAACGGGTAAGAAACCTGCAAGCACTATCAACAACACTACCAGCAATCAAACAAGAAAATAATAAAAAACAGAATAAAAGACAATAAAATGCTTAGTTAATTTTGTAAGACTAACTTGATAGATAACAAATTGGTCCCAACATCAGCGCTAAAAACCTGACCACTACTGCAAGTGCATGGGTAGTCGTAGCATAGATAAAAAGATCGTCCCCAGGGACCAAAGTAATCATTAAGCTTTATCTATTAGAATATGCTAAGCAAATACTAAATCAAGGGGTTTTGATTCAACAACTTCAAATTTACTAATTCTAAATCAATTAAGGAAAAATGCATAGGAATTCAGGTAGTTATGAAAGGTGATTGGATCAAAATGATAAACATGTGCTTTTCTCTAATTGGTTAATTTTGCAAAATTGTAATCTATCCAAAAATATAATATATTCTTTCGGAATCAACCAAATTTGTCTCAACTAAGCAACAGTCATTCTTTTAAACTAATTTGTCTTAATCCAAGTTGAATATTTTCGATTACACTCTAGTCATCACAACATGGACATCTCTTTTTCGGTTCGACGCTATGTTAGGTTTTATCAAGCAGTCTAACAATCAAATGTGACCTTTCAGTTTTTCACTCAATTATCAAGTATGCAAGCAAACTTTAGCCAAAAATCCACTCACAGCATGATAATAACTTGATAGAATGAAATCAAACCAATCATGAAACAAGCATAATTCTATTGATTAAAACATGATCCAACTACACTTTCATAAACTAATAAATCCCTAGACAAAAATGAATTGCTTACACATGATTGAAGATTAAACAACTAACCAACAATTCGGCAAAATCTGAGAGAAAGGGCTTGACAGCGACAGCCTTCGACCAAGGGCTTTAAACTGCATCAAAACCAAACACACTTAAGATTTCTCACTAAAACAATAATCAAACTAAAACTCCTAACTAAAAAGAGCAAACTTTTGAGAAAAAAAGTGAACTATGCTATGCTTCCTCTCTTCTTTGCTGCTGAACTATGAGACTTTAATAGTGAAGCTTGGATGTTTTCAGCCACATGGCCGAAGGAAGACGAAGAGGCAACAGTTTCATAGCTTACCACGGTCCGTGGCAGGCACCACAGTCCAACCGTGGTCTTGGCTGGAACTAATTTTCTACTTTTGTCTTGCTCCATGGGCATAGCATCACATGAATGTCCGTGATGGAGGTGAAAATACATCCTATGAGAGTCAAATACTGGGTAAAGGGGCCTAAAATCCTATAAAATACATCAAACAACCATTCCCAAGCATAAATCGAGAATAGGAGTATGAATAGTAACTTAAAGCACATAATTTTTCTAAAAAATATGGCAAAATGGCCCTAAAATGGTGTACACATTAAGCACTTATCAGCAGAGTAGCTGCCGATTTACCTTATGGATGGATAGATAAATGTTAGATTTTTGTTCTTATTTTTAATAGGGATTGCTGAATACCAAAAACTTATTACGCGAAATCCAATTTTTTTCTAACTTTTTGTAGGAGTGGGCATTATTGGTGGAGAAAAGGCAATAAATTGGGTTTATCAAGACCAATGCTACAAGCTTTCGAAATACAATGGAATCCCCATAAAGTTCATCACTATAAGTGTTACGATGAGTTTGATTGGGAAGTCCAATGGTAAAAAGAATGAGATTCATTAGCTCATCCTGAATAGAATTCCAGGGGTCCCTATGAGAATTTATAAATCCGACGCGTCTGGAATGAAATGATTTTGAATATCGATTCATTAGTCAAAAGCCATCTCCTTTGAATCGTCAAGACAAGAACTTTAAGTGACAGTCGAAGCCACAAAGGGGGAATTGGGAAGATTTTTGATAGGAGATCTGAATGTGTTTCCTTGGTTCGTCTCTTTATCAATTTGCCACTTCTTCCTCAGTTAGGGAAAACAATGAAATTGGCTGATATTATGATGATACAAGGTGCCATAGATATTATTATAGGAGAAGTTGATCATTGAAATGATGATTGATATAACAGAAGTACAAGCTATCATCTCTTTTTCCAGATTAGAATTAAAAAAATAGGTTTATGAAACTATATGGATGGTTGTCCCTTTTTTTAATTTTATATTGGGAATCACAATAGGTGTACATTTAATTGTGTGGTCAGAAAGAGAAATATTCGTGGGTATACAACAACGTATTAGACCTGAATACGTCGCCGACCCTTTGGGAATTCTTCAGCTGATGTAGACGGGATCAAACTACTTTTAAAAGAGACCCTTCTTCCATGATGAGGGGATACACGTTTATTTAGTATCGGACCCTCTATAGCACTCATATCAATTCCACTAAGTTATTCAGTAATTCCTTTTAGCGATCGCCCTATTCTAGCCGATCTCAGTATTTGTGTTTTTTTATGGATTGCTATTTCTTTTATTGCTCTAATTGCACTTCTTATGTCAGGACATGGATCAAATAAGAAATATTCCTTCTTGGGTGGTCTACGTATTGCTGTCCAATCAATTAGTTATTAAATACCATTAACTCTATGTGTGTTATCAACATTTCTGCGTTTGATTTGTTGAGACAGAAGTCTTCCTCCATTTCTTTTCAAGTTGAAGATAAAAAATGAAATTTATTAAACAGATATATCTTTCTCTTTCGTTCCTTTTTTCATTCGCTAGCCTAGATTGAGAAACTAAATGTTATAGTTAGATGAGTGAAAGAAAACAGCTTCGAAGCAGTAAAAAATTGGAATCTCATTTCATACAAGGGTGAAACGAAAATAAACATAAGTCGTCTTCACTCTTTACCTAGTTAAGAAGTCATCATGTGACGAAGCAGCTTGAAGGAGATCATCTTAGTATTAAAATTCAGGGAGGATCTACTAGGGTAATCGTACCTATCGTGAATAGAGAAAACTTTCCCCATTGTACTGAGACGCATCCCTGGTCTTTCCATTCCACCTGTGGATGTTGTAGAATTATCTACTGGTTCTCGTTCACTTACCTTTGACCTCACCAAAAGGAGCCCATATTCCCTTAGCTGTCAAGTATCTATTCTTTCAGAGCTAAGTCTTGCATTCATTCCTTCATCATTTGAGTACGAAAGGATAGCAGTGAAAAGCAAAGAGAAAGAAAGTATCCCCCTTTTAAGAATATCCCCCCTGTGGGGGACCTGGTAGGCAGAGCCTAAGCCTTCGGACGCACATCATATCAATGTCCGGCAGATTAGGAGGGTGGTCTCTTTCCAACAAACCCATCCAGCCTTAACTCATAGCTTCCTAGTTGCAATAGCTCAATAGCAGCTGAGAAGCCTACGTGTTAAGGACAGAGTTCTTTCACCGAACCAACTTACTTCTCTCGATTGACTATGAAGATGCGGAGTGGCCGTAACCTGCTTCTTCCTGAACCAAGATCTTCCTTTTCTCACAGCATTTCTTGGAGTAGGCCTTTCAGTGCTTTCTAGCTACCGTGGGAGGTGGTAGTGAGGGAAAGATTAATTACCCACCTACCCTTGATCTTTGGCTTAGTCGCACATACTGGGTCGAAATACGAACAAAAGAATTCTTCAACTAGCAAAACTCTAGCTATTGACTTGGATGTGTCCTCACTCACAAGATAAGTCCTATTTTGATACAAAAGTATGCCTATAAAACGAAAGTTTTTAGGATCTTGATGCCTGCTTATTTATTTCTGCCTTCAAAATTAAGTGAAAACGTTAATTGACGAGCGGGAGGCAATAGGATAAGATAGCCATCCACTAGTCCCCCTACAAACTCTTTAAGCTAGAATTTCTTATTGTTCTAATCCAGTTCGTCTTACTGTAGAGAGAATAAATATACATATACACATTACCTAAACTGCTTATCAATTTGATTCTTCTAGGGGTGTTAGGAATAAAATCTTGTATGCATTTTTCATATGCTCATCTTTGATGCTTTGCACTTCACCTCAGGCATACTTTCGTTGCTTCCTTCTGACTACTAAGCTTCTTTGTAGGGTCAAGCATCCTATCTACGGTAGCTGACGCAGCAAGACCCGAGGAATTGAGCGTTCCTTCACTGGTCACTTTCTTCTCACTTTATATGCCACATAAGACATACTAATCGGCCGAAATGAGTCGATACTAGCCTCCACCTTCACCTTTGGAAGAAGAAGTATGAATATCTCTCATCTTTCGCTATTGGGAAATGACTAAGTTTGAGGGGAATCCCTCTATCTAAGGGCATCTAGATCAAGTGCTAGGCGCATAAGAGGGAAGGAGTGAAATGAAATGGAGTGAGTTGAACATTACATAGTGAATGAGTGAAAAGAAAAGCTTATAGACTGGTTAGACTATTAGACTAGAAGACTCACTTGAAACTTTGATTCCAGGATGCGAACTATATTGGAATGAATGGAAGGAAAAGATATGTAGGTTTGAGATTTCACTATATGAAACTCATTTCATTTCCCTCCATTCTTTTAATACGTATCGTCGTTTGAGTTGGTAGTGTTCACCATCGATCATTTGAGCTCCCCATAGCGATTGGGCATGCTTTCTTATGCTACTCTTACACATCCTATGACTCTTCCTTCCTATCGGTAAACTCACTCATCAAAGGAGAAAAAGGGTAATCTACTCTATATTGGAAAAAAGCGACCTTATTTTGATAATACCTTAAATAGGGTGGTGGCGTCTTAGCTTAAAATAAAAGTGTAAGTAACAATTTGTATAGGGAATACATATTCTATAAGCGACAACAGCAAGAGATCTTATATAGACAATCCATTAATGGAAGGAAAAAAAACCCCCTTGAAAGCAATCATGCAAGAGAAATGAAACGAATAGCTCTTCATTGAACTAAAAGAAACGTATCTAAGTTCGAAAGGAAACACCTCGCACGTTGAATCTCTGGCCTTAGCCTGCCTACCAGTCTTGATCTCTTGTAAGAAGAAAAAGAAACTATGTAAGCGAAATAAATTATTAACTGAAATGCTCTGACAGCGATGCTGAAAAGGTAATCTCTACTCTGGCTCAACACTTCCCTTGCGCGAAAGAATCATACTCAGAAAACAAGCACTCCGGACGGTTGAGCTCAAGCGAAGCACACTAAGAGCTAAGAATAGCGGATAGCATAGCAGGAAAGTATGAAAAGCTAAAAGCTGCCTTTCTCCTCTTTAGTCCAAGACTTGTCCCGGATGAAGAAACTAAGATGCTGTGAATGCAGGATAGCCGCTACGGATTTCCATAGCTAAGCAAAAGGCAGTATCACTAAAGTTTGCAATAAATCAATCAAGACTAAACTTGACTAGCACGAAGCTTCAAACGAAGAAGATAGCTCACGGACATGATCAGAGTGATAAAGATCAAGAAGATGTAAGGAAAAGAAGCTAAGCAATTGAGGTGAGGAAATACTAGATTCTAATTCTACCCAGTTTTTAGAATGTGCGGCTAGTAAGCATAACTAGACCCAAGTTAGTCAAGCCAGTAAGCAAGGAAAAGTGAAGAACTCTAGCTCTAGCTTACATGAGCGAGGAAAAGGAAAAGCACCTCAAAGTAAAGAAAATACTGACGCTAAGAAAGCGATGTCACTGAAAAAAAGTGTAAGTAAAATGGAGTACACAAACTTTGCAGTGAGTCAGTAGTGTCAGTTCTGGGAAGCAGTTCTTTCTACTGCTAGCGGACAAGAGTCCCGATCAGGAGTTTCATTGTCGTCCATTAGAATATTGCAACAGGTCCCCTGTCCTTATGAGATCCGCTTCGGTAAATTCCTCTTGTAAGGGCTTTGTTTCTTCCAATTCTATAGCAATAGCGGGTTCTTCTAGTATAGCACTCCAACACTCCCCTATTCTCGGCCCCACCCCAGGTAGGGCATCTAGGTCTATCTGGTATGACAGACTTGGACATACTGGGAACCTGACAAAGCCGGTATGTTTTGTGTTTTTCTTTGCTTTATTTATGGTAACGATAAGCATCGATTGAAATGATAGGAGATTCAGCTTAAACTTAGAAGAGCCAATGAAAGACTAGTTTTTCTCTTAGAGTGAACAAACAGAGTGAGTCTAATAGTCTGTAAGCTTCTCAAATCTCAAATATACATGAAACTCCTTCGGTAATCCTAGTCTTTGATCTTATCCCACATTAACATAGACCGGAGCATGTCCATATTGGGTACATTAACTAATGTTTCTTGAATGGCAGATGCTGGCTAAACCACGTACTAAACGGTACAACCAACACCTAGAATGACTAGTACTGAGTACCACCCAAAATGCCAGGGACCTTCCGTGAGTACCTTTACCATAATATCTTCGAAAAATTTTTCTATTTTTTATAGTATTGAATGGAGTCCTCGACCTAAAATAGATGATTCACACACTGAGCTACTTGATAAATTAGGCTTTAGGCGGAACAACCCTTTTTAGTCAATTTATCTAGCTCATAGGGTGTAAATACCCGATCAAAGTACAGGAACCTCGTCAGCAGCTAGGGGTGAACCCGGTATGCTATGTTGTTCAAGTTGACATGCAGTATGATCTCCCCATGGGATGGGCTAGGAGGAGTATTACATTTTACGGATTTACACATATTTCGTGTTAAACCCAGCGATCCATTAGAACATGAAGAAGATGCCTGAGTACTAGATGATTCAATGCAATAATCATCAATAGTCATTGTGGATTGACTAGAAGTTCTGCTGGAAGTTGTATTATCACTGGAACTTGAGTTCAGACTAAGCTAAAGATGCGTGAAAAGTTGCTAAACATATGGATTGATTGAGAATATTCAATTCCCTCTAGACAGCTTCACTCTGTCACGCCTGTATGGGTAGTAAATAACTATATTAAGTATATAGAGAGAGTTGTGGTTGATTATTGACCAACGGAAAGCATGGGACATTTGACGAGAAAAAGGCCAGTCACTGAACACCGCACTAAGGCAACCGGTGGGTCACTACTTCTGTTACTTGTTCTTTTTCTATTCAATTATATGGGAATTGGCTGCAAAGGAACTAATGGCCAATCAATTAAAAGGAAGCCCTCGGCGTGTGAGGGCACCCCTTTTCGGTTCCAAACCCGTACCAAGGAAGCGGGCACTACACTAAAATGTATAGGTGTTCCTACCCAAATTACCTATCCACTGAATATAATGACATATTCTATATGTGTCTATAGCTTAGCGCAACAAAAAAACATAATCAAACCCTTTTAGTAATAGGCCTGCCTATTGCTACTAAGAACACCTTTTGGGAATAATATAGTAAACCTGTGTGAAACACTAGCAACCTTCAAGAAAAAAGGGTTAATAAATGCATATCAAATGGTCCCTAATCAAGCCATTTTTCTGACGTTACACTAGCCTTACTAGACTGAATAAATAAGTACTTAAGAATACATTTCTTCTTAGAAATTGGAGTCATTTAGCAGATATGCAGGGTTCTGAGCTATTTTATAATCTATATATGGATTCGCTCTTAGCGAAAAACAAATTTGTGGAGCCATACGCTCAATCCTATGATTATATTGTTAGAGGTCCTGCGTTTATTATACCGTTATGCGTACAATATGGATTCAGACTACATTAAGTTCACCATATCCTCCGATATATATAGATTCACCGCTGGAAAGGTTATTGCCTTGTTTGATTCGAATGGTCAACCTCTTCCCAAGGCTAGTCTATGATATGGTATTGAGAACATTGATGGAATATGCAGAGAAGTATAAGGATAGCATGATACATTAAGTCTTCATTCGTATATATTACACAGGTGCTAAACCCGAGTTTTATATAGGGCCTTCATCCATCTCCAATTCAGATATACTCTCCCTTGTCTTAGTTCAAGCGTAGCTAGTCTTGAGGTCCCAGAGGCTAAATCAATCCAATCGTTTTACTCCTTTAATCGATATGCAGTTTACGGAGTTGATAAATAGAATGAGTGTAACTCGAGTTAGATACGTAACATGTAGCCTTTTAATACATATCTCAATTGAAGTGAACGAATGGAAGACTTGGAGTGAGTCTAGTAGTATAAAGAACTATCCGCTTCCTGCTCTATAAATGGAGGAATACTTTTTGAAATCGCTAGTTCCAACCAAAAATGACATCGGAGTTTTTGGGCATTCTGATTCTTTTTCTTCTATTATGATCAAACTAGTGGGATGAAAAGAGCACTCCTAAAAGCAGTAGTGATCTTATATATGAGACAAACATCCTTATAAGACTCCTACTAAAGCAGGCCCCACCACACTGAATTATGAACTTTGCACCTCTAAGACGGTCAAGGTAGAATTCCATTCCTATCTCCTTCGTCTGGTCGAGAAAGGACTCTAACTCTTCTATTATAGAGGATTAGTCCTATTTTTATCAAGATCGACCCACGTCCTACTCGGCTTAGAAAGCTAGCTTACTAAGGCGAAGGGCTTTTTTATAGATTGCACAAGCTAAGAATAGATCCATAATCTATTATCTAATAAATATTAATTAGTGAATTAGCTATCCTTTGCCTAGGGTCCCATTACTAGAACTTCTAGTACTAAGGTGGTTGGTGTGGTAAGGCAAACAACTCCTCTTTTTGATGCTAAGCGCAAAAGGCGCTCGAAGGAGTAGTGGGACCAACCATAGGGTTACAGTGGTAAATACGGCCACCTCATACTCCTATTTTCCCTCACATGTCAATAAGAAAGTTAGGTGCTCTACCTTGATGTCGTATGACTCTGTTGCAGGCCTTGAAGTTGGCCTGATTAAAAAAGGCATCCTCGTCGCAGCAAAGCCCATCTACAATACACAGAAAAAACTTAGTAAAAAGCTTTACTTTCATCAGTCTGATAGGTCTTTCTAAACAACAATAGATTCTAACTTGTCATGGCTAGTTGTGGTATAATTCATAAAGGTGGACAGAGAAGGCCGTAGTAGATTCTTCCGACTAAGTCCCAGTGGCAGAGTGAAGAGGCACGAATCCAACGACAAGGGAATATGTGGCTAATTGTGATTCATCACTCGTAATTATCCCAGTAGCTTTTGTTCACCAGTCCATTACTGAGTTGTGAATGCACAGGTAATAGAGCAAGTCAGAGCGGAGGTAGCAGAGACGAAGGTGAGAATCGGGGGTAGGAGTAGGGCGCCTAGTTACAGTTTGCCCAAAAGCATCGTTAGAGGCATAGGTAGTCCGAAATCAAAATCATGGTCGTTCTTTTTTAGGCTATCGAATTAGCAAGGGTTTGAGAATAATCAAGGCTACTCGATAAAGGATGGCTGGCATTCATCAGTAAGTGGATCTGCCGTAGGGGTTAGTTCACCCACTTGCCATTGAAAGACTAATTATAGTGGTTTATGCTTTATGTAGCAGGGTACTGCGATCGAACGTCATCGGAACACCCCGATATAAGAAAGCCATTTTGAGTTCGGTAGATCAACAACCCGAATTACCACATGGAATTTGAGGAATTGCAAAAGGCAAGTGAACTCGGCAAAACGAAATGCTTTGTGAAAGGTTCTTTATCCATTTACTATTCACTGCTCAGCCCATAGCCCGTCTTACATGTTCATATTTAATATATGTAAATTAAAATTCTTATTAGTAAGTTTGTTGCTGTTATAAAGAAATGGGGCGGGGGACTCATAAAGCCACATAACAGATACATCATTTTATATGCTTTTGTGTATAAACTAAAAAGTAGCGCACTCAATTTAGTCTTCGCACGAAAAAAGAGGCCTCCACAAATCTCGCTCGTTAAAGTGCTTTTACACTCACGTCAACTGTGGAGACCTGCATACGCATCTTTCACCTGTGCATCGACGCCTCGGATAGTTCGTTTAGTCCTACCAAGTGAAGAGTTCGAAGAAGAGGAACAAGGATTTTTCTGCACATCAAACAAAACACCCCATCAGGGGGTCACATCCATTTGAAAAGCTAGGGTGCTGTCAGTATAAGGGTAGGTGGAAACCAAAAGACCAAAGCAAGTAGTGGTCTCATGGCAAAGGAAATTTGTACGGGTTTAATATATGGATTAGAACAAAGGGATGAAGGAGGGAAAGTAGCTCTATTTACAAAATAAGCAGTTAAAAGAAGTGAGGCACATCCTTTTCCACTGTTACAGAAGCCTTTACTACAGAGGAACACTTTGACATCTTATATTAGATTAGCCTCGA
The DNA here is from genome assembly GCA_029747015.1 of Carnegiea gigantea. Classification (NCBI taxonomy): domain Eukaryota; kingdom Viridiplantae; phylum Streptophyta; class Magnoliopsida; order Caryophyllales; family Cactaceae; genus Carnegiea; species Carnegiea gigantea. The sequence goes on along the minus strand of JAKOGI010000825.1, from coordinate 325,527 downwards.
TTGCGCTTTCAAATCAATAATTCATTGACCACCTCTGATCTGTTCTTTGAAAAGCCTTGTTACTAAAGAAAGAATGCCACACTATAGTTTGCTTAGAGTGGCAAAAAAAACTTGCATCTAAATCGATTCGTTTTCTGGTTGTTTTGTTATATCAAATATACATAGTAGGATTCAGATTCTCTGTATATTAACTGGGCAAGCTAATCATCATTAACGGGAAAGATACCCAAGCAGTTATTACAAACATGGCATAGCCTAACTCTATGCTACCAGTATTATCTTATTCAATTTTCTCTTTCATATCAAAAATGGTTAATCGCAAAAGTCCATAAAGGGATAGTCATAGTAGTCTATCTATCTTTCATGATATGAAGGATTTCTTCCTTAATAAACAGTGTGATATCCCCATTCATGATTTAAAGGGGTAGTTGCTTAATTGATTGTATGATTTCCTCATTCCCATCTGGCATATCTATTACAAGCAAAATGCTTTAGTGTTCCATTAATCATCTTCTTCTCCCTCACCGAGTAACTTCATTTCCTTTCAAGTAAGGGTCACCCTTTTCCCAATGCCTTTCCTCCAACGGCGGTAATCAAATCTTTTATAATGCTGGTTAGCTGCCTTTCCGTTGTCTATGATAGCAGCAAACTCAATAGATTCAATGACAGCCCTTTTTTTTCCCTTCAACAATTTAAAGAGCTCTTCCTCTATCACTGTTTCTGGAAAAGAAGCAAGAATTGCTGAGTTAACTTCCCCGACGATCTGAACTGGGTATTCACTTCTAGTCCCTTTGCCTCTATTTGACTGATGCCATTAAGATGAGAGCCATGCAACAGCAGATGCGACATTAATAGTGGGAGAAGCAACATCCCTTTCTTATGGCTAAGTCAGGTTTTTCCCTACTCATTATCCCTACCTCGAACCATGTTACCATTCATTCCAAGTTGCAAAGAGCCAGAACAGCTTCTCCCTCAGGAAGTAAGATAGCAGGAATAGTAAATCCACTATACTTTTTGCCTTGTATTCTCTCTTTAGTTGGGAACTCTCAAAGCATCTATCTGGATGGTGGTCACCGCTTGCCCACTTATCTTCTAATCTTTCGATCAAGCTTCCAACAACATGCCAGCTAAAATCGCTTATTTTCAATAGCTGTGGTTCTTCTTATATTGCTCCTCTTATAGAGATGGGGACTCTTCCTTTTGAGTTGAGTTTCCTCCCTTTTAAGTTAACAACAACAAAACAAGCAAGGGCTGACGTGGAAGCCCTTGCGCATTAGCACATACATTTCCTTGGTTATTTAGACATAGTTTATTTGTTATTACTAATCTATAAGGGGCTTCCATGCTTGTTTCCTTCCTAGTCGTCTATTTTAATCGAGAGAGTCAAACTCCCAATCTTAGGCCAAATGCGAAAGAGACAGCAGCTTCTTCCCTTGGGGCATATGAACAGGGGTAAGCAAAGGCCAGATCAGATTCAATAGCAACAGAACCTTTTGGCCCATCTGGTATTCAATTCACTAGCTTCGACTACACTCCCTTTCTTAGTGGAAGAAGGGAAAGTCTGAAAAGACTGACAGATATCAATTAACTAGATGAGGTTTAAAAGAGCAGTCCTGGGCGGCCAAAGAAAGAGTCGTTAAGCCGAGAAAGCTAACAATTTACCTTCTCATCCAAAATAGGGAACGGTTAAGGTGTTAAGAATCGATTGAAGCATCCCTGGACTTCTACTCGATAGAGTGATCGAATCGGGTGCTATGGACTTCAAAGCCTTGAGGCTTGTGCGATAGTGTGTGTTCTCTCTTTCTTTTCCCACTATGTGCTAACTATAGATTGAATACTCGAAGCCATATGAAATACCCTAAAAGAGTGGTCTGATCTTAATTTTTGTCTTATTCATGTATCATATATCAGCAAGGAGATTTTCATTCCTTGTCCACTCTTCTTCGAAAAACTACAATTAGGAATAGAGAATCTATAAATAACAGTTTCTATAATGATATCCATTGTTATTTGATACATTTCGGTTAGTAACAATAGTTAATTAGGTAAAGATGCAGAAAGAGAGGGATTCTAACCCTTTGTAAACAAAAGCCTACATAGTAATTCTAATGCTACACCTTAAACCATGAAAGCCAACAAGCAACTCCACAAGTAAGGGCTACCATTTAGATAACGTCGCGCATTAGCTGCGTATCCATTTTCTTGGTTAGTTTAGACTAGCGCTCCAGATGCTATTTATATAGTTATTTAAGAAGCTGTTGTGCGTGAGTCTATAAGCTTTTCATTACACTTATTTCGTTCCTCTACTTCTAGAAGTAGCACCCAACGCGTGAACTTAGCTGGCTTTCTACATACCTAAAAGCCTTTCAGGATAAAGTCCACCACGTAGTTCTTTTCACTTGGGGATTCATACCATCTTGATTCACCTAAATAGGGATCATTCGACCATCTCCTTTCTCTTTCACTGCCTAAATCAAAATTGATTCAAACCGATTGTCTCATCTTTCAATCTCTTTCTTCTTCAACAAAAAGGGCTTGGCCATCATGATCTACAAGGTCGAGTAAGCCCTAGTCCAGTGCCACCCTGCAATGAGTATTTGGCTTATTCTTCAATCGCTTCCCCTGTTCCTAAGTAAACCTTTCTTTTGCAACGAAGCACAGCAGTAAGAATCAGTAAGGAAAGTAGCGTCAAAAGTAGGCTTACCTCTTGTGCACTTTGAGGGTTTACTTACTTACTTTAACGAGTAAGGTGAGATCAAGGATCAATGAATTTTTCAGGTTTTGATGTTGTATAAATAAAAAAAGGCACTCTATCTGGGCCTTGTCTTTTGGAAGTGAACTAAAGGATAGGCTTCATTCATGTCTTTGCTTGAATGCCTTGTCTTGTGCTACTAAAGAGGCCTTACCTTACGACTGCTAAGGGTAGCTTAACTATCTGGCTATCTCTTAAGAGTGAAATTTGCTAGTTGCCTATGAACCAGAGCTAATGATTATAGATCCTCTGCCGTAGTTGAACTCACACAAATAGATAATGATTTGGATTCTATTTAGATTGACTCTATCAATTTCGGAACCCTTCAAAAAGAAAGAGATTCTACTTGAGCTATTCTTATTCTAACGAATTCAAGCATTTCGATAATAAGAAGAAAAAAAGAATTTGAAATTGTTAGGAGTTTCAGTCAAACGACGATACGTATAGTCGATATCTAGTATCTAAGTTTGAGTTCAACTACGTATGAAAAATTAGATTTGGCCCACACCACAACATCTAACACAATCTTGTTTTTTTGAGCATGAAGAGATGAAGAAGCCATTGCAATTGCAAATACTAGGCCTACTAAAGGCACAAAAATAGAGGGAAAGTTGATAGTTGTCATAGAATGGGTACCTCGATTTGCTATACTGTACCTGTCTATTATATTTTTTTGTTATTTTATGTTATTAAATTAACTCGAATTCTAGTTCTATAGATATGGAATTAGAAGTCAGTAGAGTACATATAATAAGTGCAAGGATTGTAGAACTAAAAAAAACAGCTTTCCACATATAATATACGATAATTAACTTTATTATTCTTCATTTTTTCTTCTTTAGGAGGAAAAAGAAACAATTATAACCTGTAGGATCAACTATTATACCCATAGTAGAATGGTTGGTGGGTGAATGATGAGAATTGAATCCGTGCATGGTGGATGCACAATCCCTGCCTTAATCCACTTGGCTACATCCAACCCCTTTCCTATTTTTGATTTCTTTAAAAAGAAACTATTCATAAATAGTTCTTTCTTGCGTTTCATTAATTCTTAATTGAAATTCAACATTTCAATTGGATCCCTGAAAACTCAAAAAGTTATTATAAAAAGAGTAACTCATAGCAGTACAAGCAAGGCGTATAAAGGGATCGTACCTTGCATGTCATCATCTTCATTTGCATTATCATCATCATCATTCATCTCAGCACTATGCTCGCTGAATGTCTCCCCATGATGACACGAAAATGTATACCTTTTGACGATTCCATATGCTAAGAGATGCCCATGAACTAGCTATGACTCCCAAATTCTGTGTTTACACATTTCTTGCAATAACAGTAGATGGACTCTGTCCCTAGTATAGTAAATGCATAATCCAAGAAACTTTCCAGTCCTTTTTCATAGTCTTCTCTAAGGTAGTCTTCATGGTTCATCCAATCCTTGTTATGTCTGACTTGACAAAAAAGTACCTATTATTTGGAAAAATGAGGGAAATCCATGTTAACCTAACTCAAGTCTCACATCCACATAAGAAGTAAAGTGATTTCATAAGCAATACTCATTGTTAGGTGCCATTTTTGTAACAAACATAACTAATTTTCTTATCTTGGTATTTCTTTTGTAAATCACTACTTATTGCTCATATCACTTTAACACCAAACATCTATATTTCCACAGACCCCCAAACTCAAGGATTGTTCTCTTTCTTTTCTTTGATGCATTTTCTATTCTTTTGCATTTTTAAAAATTTTTACTTGTTTTAATGTTTCATCGAGTTCAGATTATATAACCTCTAAATGGATGGTCTATTCTTTGATGGGAAGGAAATGTATCTTTTTAAGGGTGGGGTTTAATTAAGGACCCGGTAATGGAACAAGATATGTAACAAATTTGACTATGAGGATAAACCGATGAAACTTGTAGTGGTTTTCTTCCCTCCTAATTTAATAGACGTTCTTTCTCCATTTTTGTATTGTGTTGTATTGTCTTAATGTTAAAACTTCATATCAAGTCCTTAGACTAACATGTCATTAAACTTTTCATTTTTATCAAACTTTTGGTTTGTTCATTTATGCCACTCTAAAGTACTTTTGGTTTGTCCTGACAACATTCTATTTATTTTTCCCTAAAAGTGTTAAGTGATGTTGTTAGAAAGCAAGGAAAAATAGATATGGTATATGAAGTTTTTAGATTAGCGTTTGATATGATGTGGTGATTTCTCATCATTATCTTTCCTCCTTTCATGGTAGTGGTGATTTCTCATCACCTATCTTTCCTCCTATCATGGTAGTTTTTTCTCCATTTGAACTTGGGATATAGTCATTTTATCAAAAAACAAAAAGGTTCAAAGTCTTTCATTCATGGTGTTACATATTTGTTGACCACTTTGTGAGAGATGTCATGTTGATGTAGTACTCATTAGTTTAACAATTTATGAGAAAGTTTGGAGGAAAACATGGTTGTTGATCATGGCACATTGGCTGCCTAGATTTTGCATTCGATTTTCTCTTCTTTCTGCTTTTTACTGTATTTTGTCAAAAAAGTTTGTTTCTTCCTTGCTTCTGGCTTATGGGTTTTACATATGGCATTTCTCTTCCATGGAGTTTTGTTATTTTAGGTTTTTCATGGTTGCAATACATGGGCAGATCTCATTTGTGCAAAACGTACTCCATACAAAGGCAAATGCAAGTTAATGTCCACCTATCTTCATTCTAACATTTATTTTTGCTGTCTATTTGGGTGATCGAATGGGAGTATTGGGTGATCGAATGGGAGTATTAGGTGGTGCTTAAAATAGATTTTAACTTAATTGCATTTTTGGTTTTTTTGTTTGTAGTTTTATATGATACATGATTCAAGGTGGAAACAGGAAGAGGAAGAAACTTTGTACAAGTGATTGACCCTTGCATGGAGTTGGATAAAATTAGACAAGAATTCAATAGTTAATATACCAAATACCTGCTCTTTAATATTTACTAGGTTTATTATTTTACTGGGTGATTTATTACCAAATCATTTTGGATGATTCTATCTTAGGACAATCATTGTATAAGCTTTTGTTTGTTAATAACATACAAGTCATTTTCTCTGTAGCAATCACCTTTAATTTGTTACTAAATGCCAATTTACGCTTATGAATTTTATGCATATGAAAATGACTAACTTGTCTTCCAATTTTATTTTATTTTTTACCATTTATGCATAAGATATCATTTTTCTAAAAAATATCGTTACTGTGAGTTGATAAAAAATTAAAAAATGGGAAATAAAATTAAAAAATCTCTTTAGTTTTATGTATGATGGAATTAGGAATGCATGACCAAATTATAACTCTCATGTACTACTATTGATAGACACATCACAACAATCCTAGAAGTGTCAAAGACTATGCTCCCTTTAATTCGTAGGGTTTTGTTTAATATATACAGTTCAAATCACCCATTAACTTAACCTAAATTGTTGATACAAGTGCTTATTGTGTATTAGTATTTAAAACAAATTCTAAGCCAAAACTCACACAATCTCATCTTCGAGGTAATTATCAATTATGTATACAATGGTCATTCTTTCATTATTTCAATAGTATATATCTTCAAAATGTCTATCTCGGCATTTACCGTGTAAAACATGGGTCTAGACTAGCAGGGATAAATGTATAGCTTAAACACTAAGGTATGTTATTGGTATGGCCAATTTAATCATGGTTTTTATATTTCAGTCACTTGTTCTTAAAAGTATAAATGATTGTGAAAGTACCATGGTATGATATATTGAGTGTGCGTAATTAATTTATATAGGTGGAATTAGTTCTATAAAATGCTTGTCTCGTTGTTCTTCAACTGAAAACATGAGCTTATTTAGCATATAATTATCCTAAAATATCTTGATGTGTTCAAAACAAGATCAAGATTGAAAAATTCGAACTCACTCACTCTCTCTCTCCCCCCCCCCCCCCAATTATTATTATGCCAAATTATTAAAGATCATGCAGAACTACAAAACAAACAATTCAACGTAAATCAGACTATTCAGCAACTAAATCTAGGCCTATGCTGTCAATACCCACCTATAAAACTTCAAATATATGAAAATAGGGTACATCAACCACCAATTATGAAAGCACCCCTAACTAGGCCAATCCTCTATTAAAATAAAAGACATGTACAACAGGATAAAATACACGCAAATTCAGTGATTCTTTTGCAACTACAAGCCAATCGATTTGCTTGACCAATCATATCTTTATCCATGGTATTGATGGTTAGATAGTTCATTTTTGAAATATCAACCATTATATATCCATTACTTTATGCTCCAAAAAAAGAAAATGGAGGTACTAGAAAAGTCAAAATTTATGACTTTGGTTACACATTTTTATTTTTAAGATATTAGTTAAATCATTGGGTTTCTTCGCCTCCTAATTTATTAGATGTTCTTTTTTCTTCTCCCCATTGTGTTGCACTGTCCTAACGCCAAAACTTTATATTGAGTCCTTCGACTAACATGTTGTTCAACTTTTCATCTTTATCAAACTTTTGGTTTGTTGATTTATGCCACTCTAAAATAATTTTCTATCAAAAATGACATTACGTACCTCAGTTTAATGGCAGTAGCCAGTAAAGATTGATTTAAATTTTTTTATCCTTTTGTTTTCAACAGTATAATAGATGCTAATATTTTTTTGGAAAAAATAGTCAGTGGAACATAAGGAGATTTTAACCCAAAATCATATTCCTTTTCCATCATAGCTACTTAACTCCTAAAACCCAAACTCGAAAACTAATCAACCACTAGGTCCACCAAAATGTCAAATTCTCCGTCTTCAACCTTCCTCTAGAATTACCCCTCTCTACAATCAATTCAACCACAACAATGGAAAAGCTTTCCTGTATTCAAAAACCAAGGGCATGACTTAGGCAAATGAGAAAGGGGGAAAGGGTTCTAGCTTATATACATGTTGGTGTATGCTGGGTTGCCACGAATGCTCGTACAAAAATAACAAAGAACTTGTACATATGCTTAGAGAAATGTTACAATTTTTCTCTTATAATATTGATATGTAGACTACATACGACAAAGGAAAATGGAGTCAACTTCTAAAAGCGAATGAGTGGAATATAGATTCATTGAAATAAAAGAGGAGAGATATGATTGAATAAATTTGTATATAGACAATTCCTCTTCCTCTTCCATTCTGCTGTGTACATGCAATATTATATACACCAAGGGTTTGATCAGCTTGCCGCCTAAGACTCCTAGCCATACAATAATAAGGAAACATGACAATTCTAGTTACATAGAAATAGGAAACACAAATAATAACAAATAATAAAATCTATACAATTATTTATTTCCTAACACTCCCCCTCAAGTTGGAGCATGAGGATTAAGAATGCCCAACTTGGACCTTAAAAACTGAAACTGTTGCGTGCCTAGAGGTTTAGTGAAAATATCTGCAACCTGATTCCGGGATGCGACATATCTAGTTTCAAGGTCTTTGAGAAGGAGACGTTCTCGAACAAAGTGACAATCAATCTCTATATGCTTTGTGCGTTCATGGAAAACAGGATTTTTAGCAATATGTAATGCAGCCTGATTGTCGCAGTATAGCTTCATAGGCTTGGCAAGAAAGATACCTAAAGAACCCAGGAAAGATTTAATCCATATCAATTCACTAGTCACAGTGGCCATAGCACGATATTCAGCTTCTGCTGATGATCTAGATACTGTACTTTGTTTCTTCGTCTTCCAAGATACAGGAGACCCACCAATGGTAACAAAATAGCCAGTTAAGGATCTTCTAGTGAGGGGACATGCTCCCCAGTCTGAATCACAAAAAGCAAAAACATTCAGATCTGCATCTGCCTTGAGTAACAAACCTTGACCTGGATTTCCTTTTAGATATCTCAGAACACGTCGAGCAGCTTCCATATGAGCTTCGGTAGGTCCTTGCATGAACTGGGACAATATATGTACCGCATAGCACAACTCAGGTCGCGTGATGGTGAGGTAGATGAGCCTCCCAACCAAACGTCTATATCGAGTAGGATCCTTGATCAATGGACTCTCATCAACTGCGAGTCTATGGTTAGCTTCCATTGGAAAAGCCACCGGCTTTGATCCAAGAAGTCCGCACTCCTCAATAATTTCCAAGGCATACTTTCTTTGGCACAAAAACAAACCATGCGGACTTCTTGCTACTTCAATTCCTAGGAAGTATTTTAGAGGGCCCAAATCTTTAATATGAAAGCAACTGTTCAAATAAGATTTAAACTCAGCACAAGCTACAGGATCGTTTCCTGTAAGCACCAAATCGTCCACATAAACTAGCAATGCCATAAATATATCACCTTTTCGATAAGTAAATAGGGAATAATCTGCATATGATTTGACAAAACCATATTCAAGCAATTTTGAAGAAAGTTTAGCGAACCATTGACGCGGTGCCTGTTTAAGTCCATAAAGTGATTTCCTGAGTTTACAAACCTTGTTAGCACCTGATGGACGAAAACCTGGAGGAAGTCGCATATAAACTTCCTCGTCCAAATCGCCATGCAGAAATGCATTATGCACGTCCATTTGATGAAGCTCCCAACCTTTTGCAATAGCCACTGCTAGGAAACATCGAACACTCACCATTTTAGCTACTGGTGCAAAGGTTTCATGATAGTCAAATCCCTCAATCTGTTCATCTCCTCGAATCACAAGTCGTGCCTTGTAGCGCTCAATCGTCCCATTAGAGTTGTACTTAACTTTATATACCCATTTACAGTTTATGGGTTTCTTGTTAGGAGGCAGATCCTCAATTGTCCAAGTCTTGTTCAGCTCTAGAGCTTCGATCTCCTTGGCCATAGCTTCTCTCCACTTTATGTCCTTTACAGCCTCATGAAAATACCTAGGCTCAACAATTTTGGTGATAGCAGCAAGATAATTTCTATGCGCAGTTGAGAATTTAGCACAAGTAATATAATTAGCTACAGGATATGGTTTACCTGAAGAGGCCTTTTGTAATGGGTTCGAAGAAGGGGGGTCCTTTGAGCGAGCAGCATAGCACAAATAATCTTCTAAATGTCTCGGTGCTTTCCTGTTGCGTTGATTTCTACCTAGATTTTCTTCTGCCTGGAGCATATTACTCCCCCTGTTTACCAACACGCTGGGCCCACCAACCGGTGTTTCAATACCAGCCGCGTGACTATCATTGCTCTCAGCAGGCCCAGTATGCTCAGGCACCCCAATCTCCTCAGCAAGCTCAGGACCCATATTGTTTTCTTCGCTGCTTTGGTCTTTCGTGGAGTCAGAAGGCTGGGCCATTGGTTCTCTTCTAGTGCGGAACTGTGATGGCTGAGAATCATCATGGTACTGAGTTATGTGCAGTAGCTCACGGCTTTCTTCAAAGTCAAAGGAACTTCCCAAATTTTGCCTTCGTACGGCTTCCTTTTCTCCTTGAGTAGAATAGGGAAATATGTCCTCATGAAAAATAACGTCTCGGCTTACAAATAGTTCGTTCGTTTCGAGGTCATAAACCTTCCATCCCTTTTTAGCAAAGGGATAGCCTACAAATATACATCTTCTACTATGCGCAGCAAATTTATCCTTCTGTCGCTGATATCGGTGAGCATAGCACAAGGAACTAAAAATTTTAATATGCGCATATGTAGGCCTGGCTCGGAAAAGTATCTCATAAGGGGTCTTCCCATGCAAGGTTGATGCGGGAGTTCGATTAATTAGGTATGCTGCTGTTAAAACACATTCTCCCCAAAATTCTAATGGAAGATTAGCTTGGAAATGAAGAGCCCGAGCAACATTCAGAATATGCCGATTCTTTCGTTCAACCCTACCATTCTGTTGCGGGGTGTCTGTACAACTCGTTTGATGTATTATACCTTGTTCTCCATAGAATTGCTTCATGAGCCCAGAAGAGAACTCGGCTCCATTATCACTCCTTATTACTTTAACACTCTGAGCAAATTGAGTCTTGATCATTAGACAGAAATTTTTAAGCAATTTAGAGGCTTCACTTTTTTCTTTCATCAAAAATACCCAAGTACCACGACTGGCATCGTCAACAATAGCTAAGAAATAGTGGGCTCCACATAAGGACTCAATTTGATAGGCACCCCAAATATCACAGTGTATTAAATCAAAACACTCTGAAGCGTTATTATTGCTAATAGGGAACGGCATACGAGTCTGTTTAGCTCTAAAACACACATCACATACATCTATACGCTTATTATTAAGACCTCCAATGCTACTTGACAAAAAGGACATAACTTGGTGACTCGGATGTCCAAGCCTACGATGCCATAGCTCAGAAGTAGTAACCTTGTTGACTTGAATACTTTCTGGTTGGATGTCCTTGAAGAAAAAGACCCCTCTTCTTTGTTCACCCAGTCCAATCGGCCTCCTCGTAGAATGGTCCTGTATAACGCATAATTTGTGAGTGAAAGTTACTGTGCAAAATAACTCATTTATAAGCTGCGCAATAGAAATTAAATTGCAATTTAAATCAGGTACGTATAAAACGTCATGAAGGATAACAGTGGAGTTGAGTTGAACCAGGCCACGTTTAGTGGCTACGCTATATTGACCGTTGGGCATGTTGACTATAATCGGATGACCATCATACGTTTGTGTTAACTTGCTCAACTCTCCAGTCATATGATACGAAGCTCCACTGTCTAATAGCCATTCACTTTTACCTGATAACTTCTCATTACCAGCTTTCGGGGTCTCAATGAGAGTTAGTAGCTTTTGCAATTGTTCAGCTGAAATTCCTGGTATAGTCGCACGGCCTCCATCAGCGTTTGTCTGCCTGGGCTCTTCTAGTGCTGTCTGGACAGTGTACGCTGCTCCGGTACCTCTGCCGCGCCCTCCTGTGCTGCGACCTCCGCGTCCCCCTCTGCCGCGTCCTCGACTGCTTCTTCGAGCCACCCATCCATCCGGGTAGCCAATCAACTCAAAACAGCTACCTTCTTCATGGCCTATCTTCCCACAATGTTTACATATTGGTCTTCCAACTTGAAATTGTGTTGTTCTGGGCACGTTGTTGACAGCGAAAGCGGCGGCAGTCTCGGGTCTACTCTCACGTTGAACCATCATCTTTTTATGATTTTCTTCCTGCAATATTATATTGAAAATCTTACCAAGAGGGGGGAGCGGATCTTGAGTGAGAATTTGACCCCTCACTTGAGAATATAGATCATCGTTTAATCCCATCAGAAATTGATGAGATTTCTCTTCCTCATACATAGCAACAATTTTCTTTGACACTCCACACTCACAGTTCTTACATGTACAGAATGGAACCTTCACATGATTGTTTAGTTCATTCCATAAATTTGTTAGCTTTGAATAGAACTCTCCAACGTCAAGATTCCCTTGCTTACAATCTGCTATTGCGGCCTTCAGTTGGTGTATTTTTGGTGCGTTTGTCACCGAATATCTCCTTTTCAAATCATTCCACATAGCATACGCTGTTTCTGAATATGCCACACTCATACGTAGCTTCGGATCAATAATATTGAGAAGCCATGAACATAGCATGGAATTCGCCATATCCCATGCATTAACTTCTGAAAAATCCACGTCGCTTGTCTCTGCTGGACGTGTCAGGGTTCCATCGATGAACCCCAGCTTGTTCTTCGCTATTAGAGCTGTTCTTACAGCTCTTTCCCATAAATCAAAGTTCTTGCCATCAAAAATTACAGCTGTTATCAACACCCCGGGTCCTTCCGACGGGTGTAAATAATATGGTGAATGAGATTCAATCACAAACCTCTTCTTTCCTCCTCCACTCATGATTGAAAAATATGAACTTGATAATTTTGATAACCTTGCTCTGATACCATGAAATAAAAGAGGAGAGATATGATTGAATAAATTTGTATATAGACAATTCCTCTTCCTCTTCCATTCTGCTGTGTACATGCAATATTATATACACCAAGGGTTTGATCAGCTTGCCGCCTAAGACTCCTAGCCATACAATAATAAGGAAACATGACAATTCTAGTTACATAGAAATAGGAAACACAAATAATAACAAATAATAAAATCTATACAATTATTTATTTCCTAACATTCATGGGCTATTAGGAACAGGGGAACATAGATTAATAGGAAATACTCTTGAATTTCACAAGCGGAACAAACATAGATTAATAGAGAATTCAAAGGAGACAACTACTTCTGGGTCACCAATCATAGAATTAGATGCTAGGCTAGGAACATGATGATAACTCGCAATGCGTTAGTTATATGAAAAAAGAGATTGAGTGATTTTTAATGCCACAAAATCACAACAATACGTCTGCCATGTATACCAATGAATTTGAAAGGAATAAAACTATGCAACATTAGAATTCAAGCAATCAAGTTGGGCACCCATTGAACATGAAATACTCTTTAATTAAATGCAAGTGCAATCCTAACACCTCTTGAACTAGCTTTTAATAGTATCACTTAAATTCATCTCATAACCTAGTTTCTGATCAATATTTCCCATTCGCTACTTCAGGCTCTTGAATTTGAACAATTCACACGGTGAAGACAAGAGAGAGACAGAGACAGAGGTTGAGGAATTACCTAGTGTTGGGAAATTACTATAAATTTTCAACCAAAGGCATTAGACAGTGGGGACCGTGGAGAAATTACTATTAATTTTTGACAAAAAAGCAAGAAATTTTATAAACATGGTGTTGGGAAGAAACAGATATTGCAAATTACTTAACATTATTAGCAAGAACTGTAAATTAAGGGCAAGAAGGAGACAATCGAGAACACACCTAATGCAATGAAGAAGAAATTGTTGGAAAGAAATTAGGATGGGAGACTAGTTTGGAGGCTAGGGTTTTGTTGTGCGAAGAAAAGTAAGTTTCATTTTTCCTTTTAAAAGAGTGGGATTTAGAGTTCTTAAAAATGCACACTCAACAATTCCCTTCTAAGTGAGTTTAATTTGATTTTATTTGTTTTAGCAAGACTCCTTAATAATCTTAACTTAGGAGTGAAATTGCAGTTAGTTTTCCAATGTTCATTTTTATTTTCCCTCCTCAATTTATGCCCATTCTCTCCTTTGACAAACCGATGAACATTATAAAAAAATAATGATTTACTTTTTTGTTCTTTGTCTAATGATGATTTTTGGATGAATGTAGACAACAAAAAATCACTTTGATCGTTATTAATAACATTTAACAATGAAATTTATGTTTAGTCGTTACAAAGTTTCTAGTAGTGTATGGACCACAGATGCAACAACAATACAGTTAGAGCATCTACAATTTAAAACTTGTGGTCTAACCATACCACATCCGAAGTCACCTAAAGGAAGAAAGAGAGCATATCGAGCTGTATTTCCAAGTTTGTTTCTAGTTTATAAGTTTTGAGGACGAAACTTGCTTAAAAGGGGGATGGTTGTAATGGCCCAAACCTAATCTATATTACTTACGCTACTTAATCATAAATTAACAAAGTTATTTGGAAATAATTTGGTGTTCGATGTTGTAATTGTGAGATTCCATTAAAAATCTAGCGGTTGTAGAAGATAGAAGCGCTTTAGAAGGAAGAGGGAAAGAGGAGAGCAATAATTTTGAAATTTTGGCAGCATCTAGGTTCATTTGGGATTGTAAACTCAAGTGGGAAAATTGGATTATGTGTTTAATGTGCAGGCTTGTACTTTATGTTAATTCAAATAAGATGAGTGAGAGTAATGGACTAACATGAATACCCATGGCAATTAAGCCAAATGTGGGCTAGTTTATTCAAGGATATGTGTAAAGCATTTGAATGTAATTTTTAATGAGCTACAAAAGAGAAGCTTTCGTAATTCAAAGGATGTAAGTAGCCAAGATAAAAAAAACAACAATAACAATAATAATAATAAACTTTTAAAATAAATACTCACTCTTTTAATCCAAGTTTTTAAGTGAATAGCCTAGTTAATTATTTACTCCCTAGTTTGAAAGTTGAGATAAGCGAAGCACGCTGGTTGCACTTTACCCAATTAGTTTCAACAATATATTATTAAGTACAAGAAAAGAGTAAATAATGTTGGCTAATAAAATGGGTGTAGCAATAGTAATAACAATGATAACAATATTAGTGGTAATTGTGATAATAGTGATAATAGTGACAATAATAGCGAAAATCATTACAATAATGCTAATAATAATAATATTAATAATAATAACACTAATAGTAGTAATAATAATGACAATAACAGTCATAGCAATAATGACAACCATGATGATAATAGTTATAACAATGGGTAATACAAGAATTATAATAAATGTAATAGGGGCAATTAACTCCCGTACTTGATCAAAACCATTATGACAATAATTATATAGCATTACTAATAACAACAGATCATCTATAGTAGAAGCAGGACCATTAATTAAATAAGTCAAAGGTGGGAGAGCTAAAATTTTAAATCAGGTACGTTTACTGCTTGTGCCCTTCAAAAATTTATGTCTTTTATACATGCCAAAATCTTATCATATATAAGTATTTAATAAATTATTTTCAAGCATTGTTTTGCCACATAATTAAATGGACGCACCAGTTATAAATTGTTAGGGCTTGGACCTTTAGTTCACCCGCGCAGCTTCAACATAGACTTCTCGATTGGCCTTGGATTTGTGCACCTACTCAATGATCGCATTATACATATGATTTTGCCAGCTTGGGTTCCAGTTTCAAATATCCTCTTCTTGTCCCAGAGTGAAAATGGAAATAATCAAAGGTGTATGGTATCATTGGAGACTCTATTAAGCTTCAAATTATTGCATACCTCTATAAAGATGGAGAGGTGTAAATTGGGATCCCCCATTGGGGGTGCCACCGAACTACAATTGTTCCCCCATTGAGATATGTTTTGGTCTGAGCAGGGAATTGTGGACCTCCACATTGGGATGGGTGGTGCTTGAACTGATGCCTTAGACCTCCAGGGTGACAAAATCGCAAAGCGTCCTTCTTTGTACTTCTCCTCCACTGGAGATCTGATGAACGTCATATTTGCCTTGGATTTCATAAGTGTTCGGGAGTCATTCTAGGGGATTGGTGTGCTTAATTGTATGATTTATGCCCTTATTTCTACGATTATGCTTGGCTTCGCTTGTTTGATAAGTGTTTGCAGATTTTGATCTTGTGAACCCAAAGCATGCTGGTAGAATAAAGATTTTAAGGCCTAGTAGATTAAAGAAGAGAGCAAATGAGGCCCAAAGACTCCCAATACAGACAAACCATTGCCAGAACCATGGTCCAGGAGGTTTAGGGAGAAGCAGCAAACGGAGCAAAGGATGACCTCTCGAACCAGTAAGCACCACGATTTGACCGTGGTGGGGACCATGGTGTACGGCTGGCCACACAGTTAGATCATGGTGACTCCTTTCTTCCCTGAGTCAGCTTGTTTTCTTCACGGCTCCTCGTGTTCCAGGCACTTTGGGATGTTTGTAGCTTTCATTTTCGCGATAAATGTTCATTTTTGTTGCCTCCTTGGCATCTATTTCCATCATCTATCATCATTTTCGATCCTAATTCACCATTAGAAGAGAGTTGAAGAAGAAAAGAGCAAAGATTAAGCAATCGTTCGGAGGCTTTGGAGGTGGATTGAAAGATCGCAATCCAGGCTACTTGAATAAGTTTTTCTTCTCTTTTTATTTAACTTCTCTTTAGTTTAGATTAAGAACATAGATATGTTTACTTTGTTAATTTCAATAATGAGTGAGTAGATTTCTTAATCTAGGATTGCAAAGTTGAATCAATGTTGTTGATTTTGCTTGTTTAAACTCTATGCACTTTGAATCCATGCTTGGTTGATTCAATCTAGTCCTTGAACCTTGATTGCCATTGTGAGATTTTTCGCCAACTTCTTGCATATATGTTAGACGCTAGATTGAAGTACTGAAAGGTGAAAATCGGCGTTGGAAAACTTAGACAAAACTTAGTTTAATAGTCATTTTGAGAAAGTTGTATGAATTAAGTGGTCTAGAGATAATTAAATTCTTAAACTTGATTCGATTAAAATCTAATGAGAATTAATAATTGGTTTGATCAAGTTAAGTCACTCCATTTTGAAAGAAAGTTGTGAATTCTCTAGCTTTATCGACCATTGAATCAAGCAGCACGGAGAAAAGTGCTTGTTAGACTCGTAGATCGATACATTGTCACGTGATGTCTGTCCTAGATGTTTTAGCCATTGAATTTAGTCCTAGTAGTTTAAAATTTGTTCGATATATAACCCAAATTAAATCTTGAATTCTATTAAGCAAACTTGTGAAGGAATATTTGGTAATTCAATCTATTCTTCGTGGCAATGACTCTGATCTAGACTACAATACCCGTGCACTTGCAGTGGTGATCAACGTCTCACAGGTCTTATGCCTTCTCTAGTCTTTACCTCTTTCTCCTAAAATGAAAAGTCCTCTCAATTTCATAATTATGATCATATGGGATATGAATTTGTATAAAAGGGAAAAGATCCTACAAGCACCAACAAAAACACTACCCAACTGACCAAAGATAACAAAGGAAAAATGCTTAGTCAATCTTATAAGGATAAACTCATTACTTGGGAACTGGATCTCTCATAATGGTGCCAGAAACACGATCACCATTGTAAGTGAATGAGTTGCAATAAAAATCAAGTGTCATTACACAAGGACCAGTGCAATCTATTGTGTTTTTTCGTATTAAAATGCTAAGGGGAATAAATCAATTAATTAAATATAAACTAAGTATGTGCTTACAATGAATTGAGTATGGGAATTACGCATGTGCTAAGCGAAAGGGTGATTTATCTAAGCTAAGTAAACACTTTATCACTAAAAGAGAAAATCAATCCATTAAAAGCATCTAGACATTTATTCTGCCTATGATGAATTGAATTTAGGAATTAAGCATGTGTGTTCTCAAGTTGGATCATCCAAAGGTTGACAATCATATAGAGAAGGTTGACAATCATATAAAGTTCAGGTATTCCTTTTGAATTAAAATGAATTATTAAACTAATCTAATTACCATTTCTCAAAGGTTCTTATTTTATTCCAAGTTCTAGATCAAAATTGCCAATTTTGCCTCCCAACATGTAATTCTCTCTAAAGTATCACAAAGTCAAGTCTAATCTAATTGATAAGATAATAGATTTTTCTTTTTAGTACTTCACCCAACTATAGCTGGTAATATGCAAGCAAATTGGCTAAAAATTACACAAATTAATAAAACATAAAACTAGATTGAATTAACTCCAGACAAGATCAAACACAAGATGTTATAAACTAAATGTCTAACGTCATTATTTTGGCTAGCAAATCCTCAAATTTAAAGAAACTACTCACTCATGATTATTCTACCAATCAAAAGAGTCGAAGTTAAATATGATTCAATCTAAAAATGACCTAAAAGAGTCTAAGAAGTAAAGTGAAACAAAGCACTCTTCAAATGGAGATTTCCCAAGCGATCTTGCAATCTTCAAGGCCTGTAACTTGTAAATGTAGTTTTTAAATGTTTCCTTACTCCAACTGGATTAGTGAATGGATGTATTTTAAAAGATGAAAGATGGATGGGATTCATCTTTAAGCAGTCAAAACTAGCCAAAAAAAAAAAAAAAAAAACTACCACATTATCAGCCACAAATGGTGAGGAATAAAAAGACGCACAGAGAATCATGCCACCATAGTCCGTGGTCTCCACCATGAAGAGTTCATGGTGGCGTCTGAGCCACTTTTTACTCTTTGCTTGATAGTATAAGCGTTGGGGACTAGGGCATCCTTCGTGGTGAATCATACGATATCATTAAAGGAGTCAACACGAGGTCAACAGGTTTTAAAGCCTACAAAAGACATTGAGCAGATGCACCAAGCGTAAAACAGGAATATGGGCAAAAATCAATCTTTAAAGTAAATAATCCCCTAAGAAATGCTACCAAATAACCCTAAAACAATGCACATTTCAAGCCCTTATGAACGATGTACAATCGGAGAGCAGAGGAGCACCACTCGAAGTTGGGGACTTGTTTCTCATGAAGACTGAATTGTAAGCAAGTTAGTTGTTTGTGGTAAGTTAATAATAAACTAAAAAGGAGCTTATGTTATTGTAGCACCCTGTGCGAGGCTTAAAGGATTTGATGTGACTACTTATATCAGCAACGGTGCACCTTTCTTTCCGGAAAGCCCACTCTTAAGAACTCTACAGTTAAGTATGCTTGGTGGGAAGCAATCTTGGGATGGGTGGCCTTGGGAAGTTTCCCATGTAGCATGTGAGCAAGGATGAAATACGCCGAAAAAGTTTGTGGTGATTTGTAGGGCCAGTCGATGATCTTTGAAGCCGTTCCTGGTAACTGTCCGTGACTTGAGAGGGGGTCGGGGCATTATAGATGGTATTAGAGCCGACCCGTGACTGTGAGTTGTGCCAGTGGATGAAGAGCCCATGGGAAATCACCTAGTAGGGCAAAGATACTGGGTGTGAACTGCTGGTCAAGAGGACTCGTAAGTCCGTTGGTTAGTAAGGCACACCAAGGAAGTTGTGTAGTTCAAGCGGGGGTGATTATAACACCCCGTGTGTGGCTTAAAGGACTTAATGTGACTACTTATATCACCAAAGATGCACCTTTCTTTTCGGGAAGCCCACTTTTAAGAACTCTACAGTTAAGCGTGCTTGCTGGGGAGCAATGTTAGGATAGGTGACCTCGTGGGAAGTTTCCCAGGCAGTGTGTGAGGTAGGACGAAACACGCCGGAAAGGTTTGTGGTGATTTGTGGGGTCAGTCGACGATCCTTGAAGCCGTTCCTCATAACTATCCACGATCTGAGAGGGGGTCGCGGCATTCAAGTTATTCATAAGGAGGTCATGTTAGGAACTTTTCAGGTTTATCACACTCTAGTGTTGAACAGTTCTCTGGAATTGGTATATTGACAACCTTTAAAAGTACTTCATGTAAAAGGCTATGGTACCACTATCTAAGTATGGGCTTTCCCTTATCCACGATGTAACCATCGTAGGAGTTCCCCTTTTTAAAGGCTCATGTCTCTTGAGAGTTTTGCCCATTTGACAACTCATATCATACAAAAGCTAATGACATGGATGTTTATTCACTGAGCTTATTTGTCTTATTTGATTGATGAGGCCCCTTCGGGATTTGGAGTTAATCCATAGAGTCTCATACACATGTTTCCCTCTAGAAGGGTGTAACCTACCTTTGTGTATTTATCCCTACAAGGTTAAAGTTCTACAGATGCTGCCTTGTAGTAGAGGTCCAGCCTAACTCTGCACATTTAGCCACATGCGATTGATCTCATGTTCGTGCTACTGTTTAACAGGGCCCATGGGGCTAAAGTTGTGCTTTTATTAACCTCCTAGGAGAGTCCAACCTACCTTCGCACATTTAGCATTATAGGGATAAAGTCATCCTTCTATCCCCCTCTAAGTGGGTCCAGCTCACCTTTTTCTTTTACCCCTGTGAAGGTCGAACCTATCCTTTCTTATCTATAACCATGAGACTAAAGCTAGAGTTGTTCCTCCAATTAGACGAGTATAGCGCATCCTTTTACATTTAACCCCACAAAGGGCTTATGTTACCCTTTTGAAGGATCTGGCTCATCTTTACACATTCAAATTCATGCTGACATTATCTTCCCTAAAAGCACTCTTAGGGCTTAAGATCATGCTGTAACTCCCGCCTTCTTTGTTTTAAGTTAACCTGCTTGTCTAGCTTTCTACGTTATAAAAATCGTATTTTTAGTAACCATACAAGTCAAATTATTAACTGATGTGCTTATGTGAACGATAATTTTATTAAAAAGGATTATTATTGCTATTATTAATTTTAAAGTTAATTCATGCTAATTGTGTCCGTAAACTATACCGATAGTTTAATTTAGTCGTTTCCCGAGTGCGATTAGGTTGTCAACCTTAGAAGTAGTTCGATGTTTAATAAATCGAACCTTTGTATATTTGGGAATGAATAGTCGACAGAAGGTCGTATCAACGATTCGGGTTTAGAGTTCAGGATATGAACTAGACTAGCATTACCAATTATTGATCAGCTTAAGACCCAAAAAAAAAAAAGTAAAAGGGGCTTTGCCCCTTTTCTCCATCTGCTACTCATGAAGAGACAAGCAAGGGGGAGGGGGTGTTCTTTTGGGGTTTTCACCAACCCTCTCACCAATTAATTGTAAAATAAAATGTTTATCTTGGAATAAATTAGATTAATTATTGGGTATTGTTGAGGAAAAAGTTATAAAAAACAAGGGGGTTGAAATAAGCAAGAACGTCTATCTTAGGTGGTCTATGGCCATTAATTCCACCAATAAGGATAGGGGTATAATATGGGTGACTTAGGATATCCTAATAGAATGTCTATGGATATTCTAAACATGTATAAGAAATATATACGTGGTAGAGCAAAGAATGATGCCGGAAATGACTCTTACATTACTGTTGTCTATGGTGATAATGATCATGCAGTATGGAAGTTACTATGGAGGATTTGGTTAATAGTTCTTTGAATATTGGATTGGTATGGATTGATTGAGGGGTCTTCAATAGCTTGCTTCCTTTGTATGAAAGGTTGGGAGGTGACATAGTCACTACCTTTGATATTGAAGATTTTGCTGACTTTGTGACTTATTGTTCCTTGCAAGAAATGAGATACCTAATTTCACTTGTGTCAATAGAATAGGGTACTTTTAAATGGGTTTGCTATATAATCATTTCCAGGAGTGAAGTATGGTGCCCTCCCTGAAGATATATCTAATCATGGCCCTTTACTAATTAGTTTGGGTTTTGTAGCACTTGGCAGGAATCCTCACTTCTAATTCTAAAATGTGGACTTAGTATCGTAACTTCAACAGACTATGGAGGAAGTGTGGAATAAAAGATCTATAGAATACCTATGTTTAGACTTGTCAGCAAACTTAAGGCATTGAAGAAGCCTCTTAGGGCTTTGAACAAAGGAATTTTTTTTTGTGACACATCCATGTAAAAGTTTTTACTAACTAGCAAAAACTTCATGATTTACAGGGGGTAATATGGGATCCCAGTGAGGCATTCTTTGACTCTGAAATAAGGGTTATTAAGGAATACATATTATCTTTAAGGGTTATCAAGGAATACAAATTATCTTTACATGCTAAGAGAGTGTTCTTGAGTAAAAATAAAAGGAACAATGGCCAAAGCATGGGGATCAAAACACTCCATTCTCCCATGCCAGTTTACAGCATAAGAACTATAATTCCTCTATTAAGAGGTTGTGTGATATGAATGGGATGAATACTTAGGACCAATGAAGAATTAAGGAATTTTAGTGGATATTTTTTCTGAATTCCTAGGGAAGGTAATTGATGGGGCCAATCACAACCCTGAAGTAATAATGCAAGGTCCATGTTTAACGGCATCACAGAGGGGTAAGATGTTGAAGCTTGTTTCAAACTTGGGGATCAAAGAAGCAATGTTCTATACAGGTAATGATAATGTCCTAGATTTGATGGGTTTGGGAGCTATATTTTCAAAGAAAACTAAGATATAGTAAGGAAAGATGTATGCTATGCTGTCAAAGACTTTTTGATACTCGTAAGATTTTAAAACAAGTAAATGCAACAATTCTTGCTATAGTGCCGAAGGTCTAAACCTTATAAGGGTAGCTAATCTTATGCCTATAGCATGCTCTAATAGCATCAATAAAAGCATCACTGTGATCATTTCTGCAAGGTTGAAGAGCATTCTTCTTGATATAGTGGATGTATTATAAGGTGCTTTGGTGCATGGAAGGTCTGTCAAATATTTTGATTTTGTGAAGATCTTGCCAAGCTCTATGGTAAGGAACAAGTATCTTTGAGATGCATGCTAAAAGTTGACTTATAAAAAGCATATGATACTATTAGAGGGAGAGTCATGGAGATCATATTAATTAGTTTTGGGTTTCCCATAAAATTTGTGAATATAGTTGTGAGTTGCATCAGCTCAGCTTCCTTTCGCATTAAACTAAATGGATAAATTCATGACTATTTTGGGAGTAAAAGTGGTCTAAGACATGGTGACCCAATGTCACCAGTGATGTTTGTCTTAATAATGTAGTGTTTGGGCAAGACACTCAAATTAGTAGCCTTGAAGAAAGATTTCAAATTCCACCCTGGTTGTAGTTCATTGAAGTTATTTCGACTTTGCTTTGCTAATGATCTACTTCTATTTTATAGAGGGGATGTAGCTAGTGTACAATGCATTATGGTTGCATCTATAAATTTCTCTTACTACACATGCCTGAAAGCTATTGCGCGAAATTCAACTTTCATCATTGCTAGAGTTGAGTTGTATAGAAAGGCCCCACTTATGAATATCATAGGGTATAAGGAAACCACACGCCTCTTGAAGTGTTTAGGGATGCCTATCAAGCCCCACAAGTTAAATAAAGTGAACTACGAAGCATTAGTGGACAAAATTACCAGTAGAATCAAGAGCTAGCCTGCTAGGAATCTATCTTATGATAGGAAAATTCAGCTCATCAATTTTTTGCTTTACAACATGTTCACATATTGGTCAATCTTTCATTCTCCCCAAAGGAGTCCTTGATGAATTACTCAAATTTGTAGATAACTTCTATGGGACTCCATAGCTGATCATATGAGAAATATATTTGATTACCTGGGATGTTGTGAACCTTGTAAAGAGATAGGATGGCATAGGAGTGAGGGTTTTTTTATGTATATTATGGCTACTATTGCTAATCTAGATTAGCATATAGCTGGGAAGAAGGATACTCTATGGCTCAATTGGGTAAAGCACTGCTACCTGAAGGGGAAATCAATTTGTCTGTGTGGTTATTCATCCGAGATAGCTATACTGGATTAGGCTGTTGAAGCCAAAGATATTATAAGTTAAGCGTTTGATACTGTTAACTCAGTATGGAAGAATGGCAATGTAGGTTGTTATACTATCACAAAGGACTATAATTGGCTGAGGAATAGTAGCTGAAAACTATCTTCGGTATCCACTTATTTGGTACATAATGAGAATACATAGATGCATCTTTTTAACTTGGCTAGTGATGCATAAGAGGTTGAATACCAAGGATAGATGGAAGGGGTTTGCGATGGAAGTGAACATAGTCAGCAGCCTATGTTCCAATGGGTAGGAAAGTCATAAACACATTTATTTTAAATATTAATACTCATGAGATACCTACTTATTAGTGTTAATTGAGGTATTTAGCATCACTAGCTCGCAATGGGATTGAGAAGCTTAGCAAAGTGAACTGATGCAATTCACAGGAAGCAATACCTATAAACAAAAATTACAAGTAGCTTTTATAGTTATGATTTACATGATATGATAGAAAAGGAATAGAAGAAATGCCACTAATAGGGTGAGGGACTCTTTTGTAAGGAAAAATGAATGAGGAGGATTGTTGCTATGTAGATTTAAGGGTATTAATGATGTATAAAGCCTCTGGTATGCCTAAATAACCATTGTACAGTTTTTATTATGTTGCCATGAATATAATCTAACCATTAGGCCATAGTTTTTTCTACTTGAATTCTGAAAATAGCGATCGTTTTTCAAAATAGACAAAACAATCACTTTTAATGTAAGCACACAATTCACATCTATTTTATCCCTCTCAGCATATATTTATTGAGATATAAATGCTATTAAGATTAGTGTTAGTGACCTTATAACGTATGTCCTTAGTTATATTTTTGATAAATTCATCCTTATAAATTGGTTCACTAATGGTCGTTATTTGGCACCTAGTGATTTTTCTTCCAAACCTACACATTGATCTATACTGTTTCTTTTAGGTTCAAAACTCATTATACGTATTACAGGTCATACTAATTATATCATCTTCTTTAACTTCTTCGTTAGCTATTAAAGATCCTTCTCTTCATGTTGATCTTGCACTCACACTTCTTAATAGTTAGGGTATAATAGTAACTTTTTAATTGTATCGATTTTTATAATATCTTTCTTATTGATTTTTGTAAGATTAGCAAAGCTATCTATTCAAGGCCTATCGATTTTATCTCTTGCAAATTGGTCTTTATCCTGAGAATTTTTTGCATTGGAATGGGACTTTCAAATTCGTTACCTTAGTCTTGGAGTCTACAACATTATCTAATTTATCGATTATCTTCAAAAATATCCTTACTGGCAAACCTCTTCTCTTCATATTCATCCCATCTGTTTTTATTTTATGGGACAAAAAGTTATTAGTAAATTCATATTTTAGACTCACATAATATCCTAGTCAGAAATTGAATCCTACTGAACCATTATTCAAATTCATCTTAATCCATATGATAATTTAATTATTAAATTTCGTATGTCCATTATCATAGAGTGGAGCATAAAGGTTGATATATTTGTAACACGATAATGGTGTATTTTGAATTTGGACAGTTTCAACATGGATATATCTAGATTTATAGTCCTTGTTATGCTTAAGGATATTTTTCTAGTTAATGAGATTAACATTTCCCACATCAAATTTAAAGTCTTTTGTCTATAAATCGCCTTTCATCATTTTGCAGACATACTTATTTTTTTAATTGAAAGATGGATTTGTTATCGATCATGTGTTTTTGTATTATAGAAGGGACCTAATCTCGTTTAACCTCTTCACCTATTGTCTAGCGCAATTCCTCTCCTTGAAGATTGCCTAGAGTAATTTAGGTGTTTTCCATAGTTTGTTTGTAATCACTTTCTTCGTATTCATCTTCTATTATTATCTCAACAATTCCTTTGTTGTCTTTCAGAGCAAGGTCTAGTGCTTCTTCTTCGTTAATCTCAAAATCATTTAAACAACCTAAAGTTTCAATAACCTTGTTGCTCTTTCTCCTTTTACATTCATTTGGATAATGCTATACTTCTACACATGCCAAACACTTACAACCATTTTTCCCTGCAGAATAGTAGGTAACTTTTCTGAAGAACTTCAGTTTTAGGGCTTAGCTTCTTATAATACTTTCTTTTGTATTTTCCCCCCTTTTCTTATTAGAACTCTTTTTCTTATAAATTTTATTTTCCTTCTCTTCTTAGGTTCATTTCCCCATTCATGAGGAGTATCCCAATAGGGTAGAAATTGTTTGTCATTTTTCTTTATTTTTGAAGATCACAACATTAATCATTATCCCATTTTCTTAAATAAAAGATTCTTGCAGCTAGGGTATCAATGATAACTGCTTCTTATAATACTTTCTTTTGTATTTCCCCCCTTTTCTTGTTAGAATTCTTTTTCTTATAAATTTTGTTTTCCATCTCTTCTTAGGTTCATTTCTCCATTCATAAGGAGTATCCCAATAGGGTAGAAATTATTTATCATTTCTCTTTATTTTTGAAGATCACAACATTGATCATTATCCCATTTTCTTAAATAAAAGATTCTTGTAGCTATGGTATCAATGATAACTGCTTTTTCAAGGCATGTAATGTATTTTTCATTGATTATGAAATTTATAGAATAAGGTAATTTGTCATAAAACACACTGAATAATGGTTTTATTATGCCCAGATTTGTAATAATATTGATTGAATTCATCAATATAATTTTTCAGATACGTCATGTCTCAAACTCTGTCTATAATGCATCTTCATTGCCCCTCCGGAGCTCTTTCCACGGAATCAAGTTTGGCTTCGATAAATTCAATTTTTCATTACATGATTTTTTGAACATATTAGCTAATGTTTCCATCATTCTTAATACATTTTCGTCTTCCTCATTTTAGTGAGTCGTACCAATCAGCTATAGTTCCAGAAAAATTATGTTCAGTATAATTTAAGAAATTTCCAACAATCCATGTGGTATTCAAGTTCAAGATGCTCTTATACCCTTTTCCAATGTTCAAATATTTTTTTATCTGTTATGAGCTCCATCTATGTTTCTGATGCAACCCATTTGACTTATTAGAGTGAGGTTAATTTTTTTAAAGGATGTGGTTTCCTTTGGGATGTACCCAAAGAAAAAAGTTGGTAATTCATCTGGCTAGCATAGTTTTACGTCTCATAAAATGGGTATGTTTTAGATGATTCATTAAACTCTTCAAGTTTTGAAATTACATTGTTAACTAAATAGATTCAAATTCGATATTATGTTCTTTTCCAATTTCATTGATTTCGCTTTCATCTACTAATTTCATATTTATTATCCAATTTTCTCCTAATTTCTTATAAACGAGTAGCATCCATATTCTCTACTTCAATTAAATTCATTTGTTGATATATTTCTTTTTCTAGCCACACATTATTTGTCTCTTCCTTATCATTAGAGAGTATTTCTTATTTATCCACCATTGTATCCATAATTTTGTTTAATTCTTCTAGATTTTGGTCTTTATCAAGCATATTTTGCAACTTTTCTAGGTTGTACTGCTTATATTCCATCATCTTTCTTTTGTTCTTTCTCTTCCTTTTCCAATGATTTTTCAGATGATTTTGTACTCCTTTTTAAATTTTTACATCTTATAATGGAAATGGATTTCTTTTTAGGTTTTGGAAAGGATATATTTGCTGAAATGAAGTACTAATACCTAGATCAGATTTTCCACTATGTTTAACTTCATTGATTAAAGGAAGATGGATTTCAGA
This sequence comes from Carnegiea gigantea, assembly GCA_029747015.1. Classification (NCBI taxonomy): domain Eukaryota; kingdom Viridiplantae; phylum Streptophyta; class Magnoliopsida; order Caryophyllales; family Cactaceae; genus Carnegiea; species Carnegiea gigantea. Next base: position 298,197 of record JAKOGI010000825.1, on the reverse strand, counting down.
CAATTGTTTCTTTATCTCCTTAACTTTAGTCTAAATTTTGCTAATTTCACTTTTAATTTTAAAGCTATGCAAGTGATGTAGTTTAATTATGGTATTATTGAAGTAGATCCTTTTGAAGTGTGCACACTATGTGAATAATTTGGAGAAGCACAAATAGATGATGGTTCAATCATCAAATGCATATAATATGCTTAATTAACTATTAGTTATTTTAATCATCTAAATTTTTTTGGCTAACATGGCTCTCGTACCAGATAAGAGACACTTCAAGGAGTACTTATAAAAATAACATCATAAGCACAAAATTATAATTTTCGAAAGTAATTTTTTAAGGATTAGGGTAAAATATACAAATATAAAAAGTTATGGACATTTTACATGGACCAAAATAGTAGAGTTAGAACCAAAAAATAGTTTACATAAACTTTAAGGGTCGTTTCTATTATTTACCACATAACTTAAGGGATCTTAGTTTTTAAAATTAGGGGTCCTTAAAATAGTTTACACAAAAGTTAAGGTACCTTTCTGTAGTTATTCAAAGTTTTCACTCAAAAATCTTAAAAAAATTTCTTCTTTTGGAAAAAATAACTAGTTTCATCCTAACCTAATGCATTTAGGAGAAAGGATACTAAGAATTACTGTTATACCGCTCTACTCGGATCGAGGTGCATCTTGAAATCCATAAACCATAGAAAATAATCTACTTCATCACTTTTTTTACATTTTGCCTTCTTCATTATGTTCATATTTAACCTTACATGAGTATGTGTCTCACGCATATTCTTTTGTTTATGAAATAAAAATATGTTCATAATAAAGTGACTTCTAAAATTTATTGTTGTCTTGTATATTTTCAATTTCTTAACATTATTTACCAATTACTAGTTCCCAAAAACACTCATTTCTTCTAAGCTGCCTCACTGAATAAGACTAATATATGGAAAATGTCTTTTACATGGAACATAAAAGTAAAAATTTTAATACATTCATTTCTAGTAGAGATCATTATAGAAGTGGGTAGTATAATGGTAGTTTTCATTATCCATTGGATTGTGCCTTTACCCTCAATCATGATCAACCCTCAACTCCTAAGATCATCAACACTTAAGAAGATTCCAAAAATACTGCATGCTCCTCCTTGGATTCGATCTCAAACAATCAAGGAGATCATGAGACTAGAGCAAAAAAATGAGATCCTAAAAAGATAAACACTTTCCACCCAATCTCTCTTCTAAAGGCTTAGAGCCACTAAAGAGAAATTTTAAGGAAATACTCTTAATCACCACTCTAAATAGGCATAAAGATTAAGATATCATTGAGAGAAACGTTGGCCTTTTGCCTTTCATTTCTTCATCACCTAACATCTAAGTATGCATTAAGGGATGTGGGTTTATAAATACCCAAAATGAGGAGAATAAGCCGATACACTAGTGGGGCAGGTGGACCAATAAAAGTCTTACAAAATATATAGGAAATACATTAAAAATCCAAAGATAATGACAAATGTCATGAACTATAAATTGTTAGATTTCTTCTCCATTTTCAAGGAGGCTTCTAGAGAGTTATACTCCACTAATGGGAACGTCACCACTCGGAGTCTCTTCCTTTTTAGATATAGATTCAGTTCATGATGAGAAATTCCAAGGACTATAGTTGCACTCTTCTCAAGTGGAACCAAAACCCAGATTGCTCAAAAATTAGAATTTAAGCACACTTCAATTAATTTTGGCCATTTCTCTCTCTAATGGAATCAACTACCAATTTTTAGCACACTGAGATGACACAGACATCTTAGGAGCTATAAAATTGGGCATCATTAGGTAGGAACCAGACTTTACATAAATAGCAAATTTACTAATACAAATCTGTACTGGTGCATCTAAGGATTTTACCACTTTAGGGAATTAAAATGTAAACATCTACGAGAAATATTTACAAATCTCAATAGTAGACTTGAGCACCTTTTAATTGTATGAGTCATTGATCATTTCTTTTGGTCACATTTACTCAGGTGTAGTATCTTTATAAGATGATGAGAAATTCCAAGGACTATAATTGCACTCTTCTCAAGTGGAACCAAAACCTAGATTGCTCAAAAATTAGAATTTAGGCACACTTCAATTAATTTTAGCCATTTCTCTCTCTAATGTAATCAACTACCAATTTTTAGCACAGTGAGATGACACAGACATCTTAGGAGTTATAAAAATTTTTATTTGCATCAATTGGGCATCATTAGTTAGGAACCAAACTTTACATAAATAGCAAATTTACTAATACAAATCTACACCAGTGCATCTAAGGATTTTGCCACTTTAGGGGATTGAAATGTAAACATCTACTAGAAATATTTACAAATCTCAATAGTAGACTTGAGCACCTTTTAATTGTATGAGTTGTTGATTATCACTTTTGATCACATTTGCTTAGGTGTAATATCTTTATAAGAAGAGCGTACGTGCCCGAAATTGGTATCAAGTAACTTTTCAATAGAATTGCAAGGACCACGCTCCGAAACACCCAGGTGTGTTTGAGTTTTTTAATATTTTAGCCAAAACATATCAGATTGGAATAGAATTGAGGCCCAGCTAGGGAACTGGACTGCAACTCTTAATCTAGGGGCCTACTGGGGCTCCTGGCCTAGAGATAGGTCCAATTTCTATCCTGGTTCCAAGCAATGATGCATGTCTTGACTAGCAAACCAGGCTGCAGCCCTAATATTAGAACTCGGACGAGTTCCTAGGCTAGAATTGGGCCCAATTCACTATCTAGACAATATCCTTGTTCGAATCCTACACTCTCTGCATTGATCCAAAGCGGTGCAGAAAAAGATAATAATAAAATAGAGTTTCCAATCAGATCAATGAGAAACTTACCCATATTTACTCTTTTAAAGGAGCAATAATCGAAGGGGCCATCTGACTCCATAGGCTTGAACAGATGATCCAGATTCTAAGGTGAAGGTACGATATCGTGATGGAATGCATCATAACACCGCCTGTCATCATCGACAAACTTTACTAATTAATATGGGAAATTGAATCTAATTACACTTAAGACGACAATCATACAGGATATTAGGACCAAATATGTAATAGAAATCAAAGTACAATATCAATATAAACATTACATTCTTACTAAGCCCAAAATTAAATAAAGCAACGAGAAGGAGAGAAGAGAGAATGAAGGGAGGGTTGAATGATTGGCGCCCTCAGGTAACTCGCTTTAGTGACTTAGAGAACCCAGGGATCAAGAATATTGATCCTTGACTTCTGTCCTAGAAGGTTTTGAGGATGAATTTGAGAAGGGCTCGCTTTGGTTCTCTAAACCTCTCAGTGCACTCTCAAAGTTTTCTAGGATTCTGGTTGTATCTCCTTTCTAATATTTTGAAGTGTGTCCAACCTATGAAGGTAACCCTCTATTATAGTGCTTAAACGAATAATAAGAATTGGTTTAGAGAAAGAATTCAAGCCTTAATATGTTTAATCCAGACATTTGTACATTAAGAACCCAGTCGGGGTCCCGCTACCATGTACCCATCCCTGTTCCAAGCAAGTTCAGGCCATAACCCTGCCGAGTATTTAGGGCCAGCTGGACTGCAACTTGTTGTGGCTATGACTTTGTCATCCAATCTCTATTTTGAGTAATTCTTTTTTTTTCCCCCTAAAAGCTTGTTGATTCTATTTTATACTGACACTAATGTACTAAATTTGTCATAAGTGAACAAGATGATATAGGTGAAATAGTGAATATATATCATTTTATGTGCAAGCCCTAACATTCGTTTTCCACTGCTTATCAGATACTGGTGTATAATATTTCATGATAAAGATTATTTAATGAAGCATATTAGTAAATAAATGCAATAATTGTATGCACCTTGAGTAAGGTGAAAGTACATAATTGATCACAATTAGGCACCGAATACGATCTACTTAGGCCTATTTGGGTTCTTTTATCCTTTCATGGGCATCTTTGGGTTTGGATGAATGTGTTAAGGGATGTTTTGACATTTTAAGGCACTTCATTTTCAATATCCAGATGTTTCCAAGTCTCTTTCGATATGTTTATCACCATTAGACATTTTATAAAAAGAAGACACTTTTTCGATGTCGACAGTTAGTCCCCACTTTGACCAAGCCTATGCAGAGCGAACATCAAAGTAGATAACATGCGTCTACATGTTCTGAATTGACAGTTTGCCAATGTAGTGGACCTTTCGCCAATCTAGCAGATCATGATCTTAACCTTTTGCTGGTTTAGCAGACTGTTCGCCGGTCTAGTAGATCCCGACGTTAACATTTTACCGGTTTAGCGGACCTTTTGCCGATCAAGAAGACCTTTCACCACTCTAGCAGATCTTGATGTTTACATTTCACTGGTTTAGCTAACCTTTTATCAGTCTAGCTGATCTTGATGTTAACCTTCCACTGGCCAAGCAGATCTTGATGTTAACCTTTCGGCGATCTAGAATACCTTTCACCATTCTAACAAATCTTGGTGTTAAACTTTCATTAGTCTAGCGGACCTTTATCCAGTCTACAGCGTATCCTGATGTTAACCTTTCACCGATCTAGCAGACCTTTTGCCAGTCTAGTGGACCTTGATGTTAACCTTTCATCAGTTTACGAAACCTTTTATCACTCTAGCAAAGCTTTCATTGGTCTAACGGTGTTGACCTTTTACCACTCTAGCAAACCCATCGTGCTAAGAGCCAGTGATGTCATTAGAATATCCTATTGTGTTAGGAGAAAATAACGTCCCATTGTACTAGGAGTCAGCCTGTTGTTAGGATGTCCCAATGAGTCGGGAGCCAGCGACACCTCATTATGCCGGGAGCCAATGGTGTCCCATTGTGCCAAGAGCTAGTAATGAACCTTGGTGGTATAGATGCCTAAAGATTTATGGCAGATCCCTAAGAACTTAGTGCCATGGGAGGTTGAGGATATGTCATCAGACCCCTATGAATTTTGTAACCTGAAAGCTTGAAGATTTGTAGCCAAGTCAATGATAACTTTATAACATGAGAACTTGAAGATCTATAGCCAAATCTGTATAGACTTGGTGGCGTGAGATATTGAGATGTCAAATCTTCAAGTTTGACTTTTTTTGCAGCTCGAGCATTAACTTCATGTCCATCTATTGGGGCCTTGCTGAATGTCGACATGCCTTGAAGATTGAAATGTCATAAGATGAAGAGGATAGCATGTCCTCTATGGCTAGATCCTATTGAGCTTAGTTACTTGATAATCTGAAGTTGGATTGGCATCCTTTACATAAGAATATGGGTGAATTGCCCAGCGATGATGTTTGTTTAAAGCCCACTTTAAGGATGGAGCCCCCAGCTTGACTAGGCGTAATTGAGGCGAGGGTTATAATGTAGTTTTCTTGTATGAGATTCGTTGTGCACTTTTTCAATCATGGTTCCCAAGTGTTCAAGGCAGAGGGTGGGTTAGTAAATAGGATAAAGACCCATGTATAGATGCAATTGCTAGCCTAAGTCAGACAATGTATTTATGCCGACTATACAGACTTAATGGTGTTGACTGTGCTGACTTATGATGATCTAACCTCGTGTACAAGTAGTTCAAACTATAGTGCTAAGTTTGGGGTCCATTGAATAAGGCTTGATTGAGGTATAAGTGACTAATGCACTAGGTATGGTGATGCTTTGTAACTTAGACTGCAATATATTACAGGATTAGGGGTAAGACATTGAGCAACTACTAGGTTAGGCCATGTCATGAGGCATAAGTTGCCCAAGATAGGAAATCTTTCTTCTTATGAAAGACTAACCTTTAATATCGCATTAAAATGCTCCTGCTCTAATGACACCCCCAGCCCCTAGGGTCAGGGGTGCTACGTTTTCTTATTTCCCACCAAATTTCTTGGACGAAACGGACAGAGTTTCCCCTAAAAATTGACCGTTTCCAGGCTAAAAGTCTTACAATAAACCCCTGTAAATCAACGGAAGCATAAAACATTTAAAAGAATCTCAACGGCTGCACGCCGAAGTTCATAACTCAATGAGCCATTCGCTCGGAGTACATCAAACAGAATAGTTCATTAATAAAAAAGAAGTGAAAGATACAACTCAACGGTTCACACAACCAGAGTATTGGGGTTTACATCCCAAAATATAACTAACTTTGACCAAGAAGACATCTAACTAATTAGATGGTTGGCTCTTACGGCCATACAGGGCGACCTTCATACCATATGCATTACATCAATTAGAATAATTGTTTACAAACGTTTACAAACTAAGAATACTTTACATGACGTCATTAATGACGTAAATAGGCAAACGTGACACCTTGCAAGCAAGAATAGACTCCATCTTAACACAGCTGACTCAACTTCTTCTCACCACAAAGAAAACCTGAGGGAAAAGGGGGAAAGAGTAGTGGGATGAGCAACTACACCCTCAGTGAATGTCCCCCGACCCCCTTAAAACCAAAACCGTTACAGGCAATAATATCTTTAATAGCCACATATCACGTATTCATATTTTACTATCATATTAGGCATACATAAAGTCCTTATGGAAGGGTTACTACATATAAACTTCATTTCAGCCACTCAAACATATTTCTAGGTCCCTCAATGACTAGGTTCCTTTACTAACAAGCAGTTAAGCACCTAAGCAAGCATCGAGGGCTAAGCATAGGATATTTCTTTTTATAACATAACCTTTTAGCATTCCATTTAAACTATATATGAAACATCATTCATATGATGTGCACATAAGGTTATCTCTTTTCATAATCATACTTTTCTTGGCATTTCATTCATATGGTGTGCATGAAATATGATCATATGGCTTTCTTTTTCATGATCATATCTTACTTAGCATCTCGTTCAGAAATTATACTTGGAATATTCACATAAAGCTTTATTTTCATTAGCATACTTTACTTAGATCTCATTTATATGATATGCACAAGCATCTTTCTTTCTTCTTGTGAAAACACTTTGCTTAGCCTTACTTGAAATCTCACTCACATTTCATTCATAAGAAAAGCATAGGACATGCACAGAAAACTTTTCATCTTTGCTTAGCCTCTTGAGGCCGATAAAAACTCTTTTCTTAGCCTCTTTGAGGCTTGTTTTCATTAAAGGAAATCTCTTTCGTATTGGTCGCATAATGACCCTTGTAACTTTTCACATTTTATTCAACTGGCCTCTTAATGGCCTTTGAAACTTTCTTTCTTCTGAAATACTTAAAATGGCAAAATGCCAACTGCTTTTATTTGCTTATTAGGAAAATACATCTGGCATAAGATCATTACAGGGTGCTGATTGGGTGAGATCTATTCTCAACCCCACAGTGAGACCTAACGCTCACGTTTAAGCTCTCACTCCCAGGACGGCTACATATAACATATCGGACCATTACCCTCGTCAGGGTCTTCTAGGGTCTTCGAGTACCAGGATTTATCCCCTACACTGACATAGCCATTCATAACATATTGTTCGAAGCACATTATCTTAGCCAATTCAAAGCGTATGGGCCATAACGGCTAATAATTTTGCTGCCTCTCACAGCGAAATCTTTTTTTTTCCGCACGTCGCACTTTCTTTTCAATCAAATTCTTTAGGGATTCCGCAGTTCAAGCGAGTTCACTCCTAAAATGAAGTTCGTATAGCTAAAATAGGCCATTGATTGCTAATAGTCATGGCTATTATTGTTTTGAAACACGACAAACATCCTTTTTCAAAACAACACCTTCACACTCATAATGCATCTTAATAACATAAAAGGGGAGGGATTTACATGTTTTACATTCAAGCACTTCATAATCATTTCAACAACACAATGAGCCACACACAGCCTCGCAATCCACACAATTGCGGTTAGTTCACAGCCCAGGCTCCCTCCTCATAAACACCGTACCACAAAGAACCTCGAACCACTCATAGTTCTACCTTAAACCATCCTACTACCAACTTGGTTTTCAATTTAGTAATCACAACATATTATCATGCAAGCTTGTAAAGAGACGTGTAATAGGGTTTATGCACTTACCTGGGCAAGCAGCACCATCCAGTGGTGCATTACAGCATATATAAACACATACACATATATATTTATATTGCATTAACTTGAAGCAGGCACTTAATGAACTGTATTAAACTAACAAGGCATGAAACTCGATTACATTCATGACTTACGTTTAGGAATTAAGCATGTCATACCCATGTCATTTTAAATTACTATTCAGCTATTCAGGCATAAAATAACTAGTTAAGCAACATCGATTCAAGGGTTTCATTTAGTGTATCAAAGTTACTATTCTGGCCTAATTAAGCCAACTAAGCCTCATATGAATCAAGGCATTCGTTCATTAAATCGAAATTACTAATTAGGCATACATTAACCAATTAGGCAAACATCGAATCAAGGGTTCCATTCATCATATCAAAGTTACTATTTAAGCCTAATTAAACCAACTGAGCATAATATGAATCAAGGCATTCGTTTATTATATCGAAGTTACTATTCGAACCCATTTACCTCATTTAAGCATTGTACAATTTTAGGCATTCATTTATCATATCGATGTTACTATTTGAACCTAATTAGGTCATTTAAGCAGATTACGAATCTAGGCATTCGTTTATCATATCGAAGTTACTATTCAAGTCAACCCTTCAGGCATGCATTAACTGAATTCACTTGAATCAAACCTAAATATGCATAACTCATTTCGAACTATATTTTCAGGCATGTAATAACTGAATTTGCTTGAATTGAATCTAAACAAACATAACTCATTTCGAACTAAGTTTTCAGGCATGTATTCCATCTAACTTAACATGCATAGTTTCTCATTACATATTTCATGAAATGAACTAAACCTAAGCTGACATGCATCATTGTTTAGGCTAAAACGCTTTTGAATCCACTAATACTTAGGAGGCGAGAAACAACCACCTGGACTCCAAGCTAAGGACCCGTTCTAAGGACTTTGGGCTCGACTTCGGGTGTAAGAAGGCCCCAATTCTCAACCCTTGCTTGCTGACTGCTCAACTAGGCCCCCAAACCACGCATATCTTCGAGTTCAGCCTAAGCCCCCATTGAGTGAGCGCCAATTGAGTACTGGTTACACATCTAAGCCGCTGACCAAACCCTAGCTTTCAAATCCTTGACTCACACGGCTTGTGGTGGTCGCTGAACCACTGGTGGCACCTTGCCGGCGTCTCATCGCCATCGCCACTATGGCCGCGGCTCCCTTTCCCCCTCGACCTCTCGATCTCTCTTTCTCTCTCTCCACTTGTCGCAGTGGTTGCAGCTGGGGAGTCGACGGGTCAACGGGGTACGAACTGAGGTGGCACTGCCACCGTCACCGCCGCGCCTCTCCTTCCTCACTCTCTCTCTCTCTCTGTCTCTCTGTCTCCTTTGGTGGTTGCCGGGGAGGGGGTTGACGAGGAGCCAGAACTATACCTACCCTCTCGCGTTTCTTACCATGAAAAGTAAGGGGCTTTAGCCCCTTATTTGCTTCTCTTTTTTTTTTGTTGCTTTGGGTCTCATTTGGGTTTAAGAGCTGAGTCAACGGAAATCGCCAGTCTAATCTCGTATCTCTTATTCTAAACCCAATCGTTAATACAATCACTCATCGATCATTTGTTCCCAAATATGTCTAGGTTCGATTTATTAAACCTCGAAACTAATTCTAAGGTAAACAACCAAAGCGCATTTGGGAAACGACTAAATGAATCTAATAACGACTAAATTAAACTATCGATGTAATTTAAGGGCACAAATAGCACGAATTAACTTTAAAATCAATAATAGCAATAATAATTATTTTTAATAAAATTATCGTGCACATAAGTGCATCAGTAATAATTTAACGCATATAGTTAATAAAAATACGATTTTATAAAGTAAAAGGTAAAACAGCCAGGTTAACTAAAAAAATAAAGGAGGCGGGTCTTACACTTTCCCCCCTTAAAAGAATTTCATCCTCGAAATTCTAAACCTAAATTCGGTCATTCCTTGAATGTACGCACACAACTGGGATCTACGCGGTAGGTTTCCAAAAGGTTTCATTTTGCAGACACTACTTTTTTTTAAATCGAAAGAAAATGGCTTATCGTATCCAGTCTCCTCCTCGCCAATCCTCTTCAAGCGTCTACTCATTCTATTTAGGCGCTGAGGGCAAATCGCATTGAAGAGGGGCAAATGAGTTGGCATGGATAACCATATCAAGCTTATTTTAAATGAACATCATCTTTAAGATTTTTATCTGAGCAATACTAGAATTGCAATGACTACTCTACACTTACGCATCAACACGAGCGGACATTTAAAGGATTTTCATGTATGGCAACTTAAACATAATAATTCGAGGTCATATCAAGGCATTCAACTTAACCAAGTTCATTCTGAAACATGAAGAAATCGGATTATTTGAAAATCAAGTCAGTCAACCAAGGCTTCCGCATCATAGCAAAGTAGCAAGGTCACCAAGGTAGCAAGGACACAAGAAAACTCAGCATCTGAAAGACCAATAATTATGAGCGACATCAATCACTGTTATAAGGATATAACCTATACATTACTGAGAGTAATTCATGGTGCTATCAATTAGCAAGCAAGAAAGAACTTGGAAGAAAAATGGCATGCTAAGAATGCAGGCTAATGGGCAGTGGGGGTTCAGTATATTACTTGTAAGCACGTTGTTTCCGGTAGAGATCACCCACCGGGACTGGTAGTATTCATGGGGGAAGGAAGGCTTCTAAGTACTTAATTTGCATGCATATATTTTCAAAACAGTTGTTGAAGCATGTGAGTTATACGGTATGATACAGCAAGCAACATGGGAGATAGTAGAGGAATTACTCAAGAGCTCCTAAGCTTATGTCTCATATTAGAACTACAATAAACTAAACAAAAGATTTCCAGCCACAGTGTGTAGCTGAAAGGATAATAAGTAGATGAGATAATCACAATAGCATAGCTAATGGAAAGTTCAACCATAGGGTCTTCATAGAGAACTGATTATCTCTATTTGCTGAGAACATGCAAGTAAGATGACATGGCCATAGACATGAATCTACACCCTTTTGCACCCTTATAAGAATATCACAAATATATAACGCAACACAACTAACCCACACCAGATCATGCATATTTCACAATTCGACGATCAAGTGATGTATATACTCCAATGCGACCACAAGCACCCCTAGCACATTATCGTGTCACATGAACTAGATGGATAATCATATGTTCACGCAAATGTACGTCTCTAAGATTGCGAACTATTATTATGCAGAACAGTAGCATGACAATACTGCGACTCAAAACAGAAACAATCTCATGATCCTAATGGCAATAAGTAAGTCAGCTAATAAAATAAAATACACTCTAAGGTTTTCCCATGAAGTTTATCACGTAACATATGGTACAAGATAGCACGATCATGTCATGCCATGACACTTGGATCAATCATGTTAATGGTTATGTAACTCACACACCAAATTTAGAATAAAGAATTTAAATATGACCTGGGATACATTATCATGCTTCCCTCCTAAAACATGAAATATATAAAGGTGAACATATGCGAATGCAGGCTCATATAGTCATTACATCATGTATTAAATACATGTGTATACAACCACTCAAGCTATACCATAAGATAATAAAATTCGTGGGGTGTAAACAATGGCTCAGTGATCATACTATTTGATAAATCACACAAGTTAAATTGTTCGGCTAATTCAGCCACGTGCCTGACCAAACTCAGGCTAAGCAAACACCATGAAGTGCATTTACTAAACAATTCATCGACAAAACACATCAATGACTATTTAATAGCAAGTCCAAAGTAACTATATAAGCTCCTATGAGCTTAGCACTACACATATGCCACATTGATACTCAAAGACAATTAAACTCATTCATTATCACATAAGAATGTACCTATATGACCGTATGTAAATGCAAACCCTAGGTTGCAACCTATAGTAAAAGGATAAGTCTTGGGTCTATGGCTTATAGGCCTATATGCTTCTGTTGCGCTACTCTGATCAATCAAATAAGAGCAAGAATATATGAATACAGGTTTCTATGGTCATCTCATCATGCTTCAAACACGGGCGCATGCAGTTACTTAGCTATAACATGAAATTATAGAAGTCACGGAATGCAAATAATGAGTCATTGGTCATGTTATGCTATGAATTACAAAACTTGTATTAACTAAACGACCAAGTCATATAATAAACCAACTTAAGTCAAGCAAACATCAAGAAGTGCAATAACTTATTCATAAAACACATAACTGGTCATGGACACATCAAGTAGCGAATGCATCTTGACAAATAAGTATTTAATACATCTAGTTACACATAGAAGCTTATGCTCATAGAACAAGGCACGAACATCATTATAAAGCAAATGCAAGTCTTCAGACGCAACAGTAAGGCCTAGTTATGGAATTAGAAAGGTCCTTTATGCGAAAGAAAAACCTTAACTCACTATTTGGGAAGGATTTCAACTTTCAAGGTCTCTATGTTCCGAGAGGAAAATGGCTTAACTACTTCTAGCTCATTCCCTACCAACCATTGAGTGCGTTTGCGCACTCCATTATGGGGCCTAAGGAGCAAATCGTACTTTAGGGGCAAACATGAGCTTACAGTTAAGGCTTTCCAATCATTCAATTTCAAATCATATGTTCTTTAGACCTTCCATTAAAACTTCCAAGGCATATAAGCGGAACAAGTTTCAATTGAGCTAACACTTCACTCATCCACGAAAATACGAGTCACTCGGCCTACACCTTAGCAAATGGTTCTTTTATCCAACCATTCAGCTCACTCAAGCCGCACCTAACTAGGTAAACGCGCTAACATTGCCACAAAACTCACATTTGCACACAAGGCAGGCATGTATCACGTCACCGCGAACGCATTCCTAGGCAACTATATGAGATGCAAGACTTAGGTTGCGGCCTATGGTCGCAGGACCATACTTTGATACCATCAATGTAACACCCCCAGCCCCTAGGGTTAGGAGCGCCACGTTTTCTTACTTCCTACCAAATTTCTGGGGCAAAACGGACGGAGTTTCCCCTAAAAACTGACCGTTTTCAGGCTAAAAGCCTTACAATAAACCCCTGTAAATCAACGGAAGCATAAAACATTTAAAAGAATCTCAATGGCTACACGCCGGAGTTCATAACTCAACGAGCCACTCGCTCAGAGTACATCAAACAGAATAGTTCATTAATGAAGAAGAAATGAAAGATACAACTCAACGGTTCACACAACCGGAGTATTGGGGTTTACATCCCAAAACATAGCTAACTTTGACTAAGAAGACATCTAACTAATTAGATGATTGGCTCTTACGGCCATACAGAGCAACCTTTATACCATATGCATTACATGAACTAGAATAATTGTTTACAAACGTTTATAAACTAAGAATACTTTACATGACTTCATTAAAGACGTAAGTAGGCAAACATGACACCCTGTAAGCGAGAATAGACTCCATCTTGACATAGCTGACTCAACTTCTTCCTGTCACAAAGAAAACCTGGGGGAAAAAAGGGAAAGAGTAGTGGGATAACCAACCACACGGTTAGTGAGTGTCCCCCGACCCCCTTAAAACCAAAACCGTTACAGGCAATAATATCTTTAATAGCCACGTATCACGTATTCATACTTTACTATTATACTAGGCATTCATAAAGTCCTTATGGAAGGGTTACTAAACATAAACTTCATTTCAGCCACTCAAACATATTTCTAGGTCCCTCAATGACTAAGTTCCTTTACTAACAAGCAGTTAAGCACATAAGCAAGCATCAAGGGCGAAGCATAGGGATCTTTCTTTTTATAACATAACCTTTTAGCATTCCATTTAAACTATACGTGAAACATCATCCATATAATGTGCACATAAAGTTATCTCTTTTCATAATCATGCTTTTCTTGGCATTTCATTCATATGTTATGCATGAAATATGATCATATGGCTTTCTTTTTCATGATCATATCTTACTTAGCATCTCATTCAGAAGTTATACTTGGAATATTCACATAAAGCTTCATTTTCATTAGCATACTTAGATCTCATTCATATGATATGCACAAGCATCTTTCTTTCTTCTTGTGAAAACACTTTGCTTAGCCTTACTTGAAATCTCATTCACATTTCATTCCTAAGAAAAGCACAGGACATGTACAGAAAACTTTTCTTCTTTTCTCAAAAACACTTTGCTTAGCCTCTTGAGGCCTATAAAAACTCTTTTCTTAGCCTCTTTGAGGCTCATTTTCATTAAAGGAAATCTCTTTTGTATTGGTCGCATAATGACCCTTATAACTTTTCACATTTCATTCAACTGGCCTCTTAATGGCCCTTGAAACTTTCTTTCTTCTGAAATACTTAAAATGGCAAAATGCCAACTGCTTTTCTTCGCTTATTAGGAAAATACATCTGGCATAAGATCATTACAGGGTGCTGATTGGATGAGATCTATTCTGAACCCCATAGTAAGACCTAATGCTCACGCTTAAGCTCTTACTCCCAGGACGGCTACATATAATATATCGGACCATTACCCTTGTTAAGGTCTTCTAGGGTCTTCTAGTACCAGGACCTATCCCCTAAGCTAACATAATCATTCATAACATATAGTCCGAAGCACATTATCTTAGCCAATTGAAAGCGTATGGGCCATGGCGGCTAATAATTTTGCTGCCTCTCATAGCGATATCTTTTTTTTTACGCATCACGCTTTCTTTTCAATCAAACTCTTTAGGGATTCCCCCGTTCAAGCGAGTTCACTCCCAAAACGAAGTTCGTATAGCTAAAATAGGCCATTGATTGCTAATAGTCATGGCTATTATTGTTTTGAAACACGAGAAACATCCTTTTTCAAAATAACACCTTCACACTCATAATGCATCTTAATAACATAAAAGGGGAGGGATTTGTATATTTTACATTCAAGCACTTCATAATCATTTCAATAACATAATGAGCCATACACGGCCTCGCAATCCACACAATTGCGGTTAATTCATAACCTAGGCTCCCTCCTCACAAGCACCGTACCACAAAGAAGCTCGAACCACTCATAGCTCTACCTCAAACCATCCAACTACCATCTCGGTTTACAATTTAGTAATCATAACATATTATCATGCAAGCTTATAAAGAGACATGTAATAGGGTTTATGCACTTACCTGGGCAAGCAGCACCATCCAGCGGTGCATTATAACATATATAAACACATACACATATATATCTATATCGCATCAACTTGAAGCAGGCACTTAATGAACCATATTAAACTAACAAGGCATGAAACTCGATTACATTCATGACTTACGTTTAGGAATTAAGCTTGTCATACCCATGTCATTTTAAATTACTATTTAGGCGTAAAATAACTAGTTAAGCAACATCGATTCAAGGGTTTCATTTATTGTATCAAAGTTACTATTTAGGCCTAATTAAGCCAACTAAGCCTCATATGAATCAAGGCATTCGTTCATTATATCGAAATTACTAATCAGGCATACATTAACCAATTAGGCAAACATCGAATCAAGGGTTCCGTTCACCATATCAAAGTTACTATTCAAGCCTAATTAAACCAACTGAGCATAATATGAATCAAGGCATTCATTTATTATATCGAAGTTACTATTCGAACCCATTTACCTCATTTAAGCATAGTACGATTCTAGGCATTCATTTATCATATCGATGTTACTATTTGAACTTAATTAGGTCATTTAAGCAGATTACGATTCTAGGCATTTGTTTATTATATCGAAGTTACTATTCGAACCTATTTAAGTCATTTAAGCATAATACGATTCTAGGCATTCATTTATCATATTGAAGTTACTATTCAAGTCAACCCTTCAGGCATGCATTAACTGAATTCACCTGAATCGAACTTAAACATGCATAACTCATTTCGAACTATATTTTTAGGCATGTAATAACTGAATTCACTTGAATCGAATCTAAACATAGATAACTCATTTTGAAATAAGTTTTCAGGCATGTATTCTATCTAACTTAACGTGCAAAGTTTCTCATTATATATTTCATGAAATGAACTAAACCTAAGCTGGCATGCATCACCGTTTAGGCTAAAACGGTTTTGAATCTACTAATACTTAGGAGGCGAGAAACACCCACCTGGACTCCAAGCTAAGGACCCGTTCTAAGGGCTTTGGGCTCGACTTTGGGTGTTGGAAGGCCCCAATTCTCCACCCTTGCTCGGTGACTGCTCAACTAGGCCCCCAAACTGCAGATATCTTCGAGTTCAACCTAAGCCCCAATCAGTGAGCACCAATTGACTACCGGTTGCACATCTAAGTCGCTGACCAAACCCTAGCTTTCAAATCCTTGACTCACACGACTCTTGGTGGTCGCCGAACCACCGGTGGCACCTTGCCGGCGTCTCATCACCACTGCCACTGTGGCCACGTCTCCCTTTCCCCCTCGACCTCTCGATCTCTCTTTCTCTCTCTCTGCTTGTCGTGGTGGTTGCAGCTGGGAAGTCGGCGGGTCGACGGGGTGTAAACTGAGGTGGCGCTGCCATCGTCGCCACCACGCATCTCCTTCCTCACTCTCTCTCTCTCTTTCTTTTGGTGGTTACCGGGGAGGGGGTCGACGAGGAGCTAGAACCATACCCCCCCTCTCGCATTTCTTGCCGTGAAAAGGAAGGGGCTTCGGCCCCTTATTCGCTTCTCTTTTTTTTTTTTTGGTTGTTGTTTTGGGTTTCATTTGGGTTTAAGAGCTGAGTCAACTAAAATCGCCAGTCCAATCTCGTACCTCTTATTCTGTACCCAATCGTTAATACAATCGCTCATCGATCATTTGTTCCCAAATACGTCCAGGTTCGATTTATTAAACCTCGAGACTAATTCTAAGGTAAACTACCTAAGCACATTCGGGAAACGACTAAATGAATCGAATAACAACTAAATTAAACTATCAATGTAATTTAAGGGCACAAATAGCACAAATTAACTCTAAAATCAATAATAGCAATAATAATTCTTTTTAATAAAATTATCGTTCACATAAGCGCATCAGTAATAATTTAACTCGTATAGTTAATAAAAATATGATTTTATAATGTAAAAGATAAAACAACCAGGTTAACTAAGAAAATAAAGGAGGCGGGTCTTACAGAAGGTCCCAATTTCTATTTGTTATAATAGAAACCCCATATGTGTAGGGATATGGGAAACAAAGATGCTTCAATTGGTGCTGCCTAGAGCAGCCTATAATTTAGTATAAGGAATATATATATCTCCTTGTCGGAAAATGTTTACCATGATAGAAACCCTAAATGTCTATGAAAATGTAGGGGAGATCTCTATTTTGCATAACAGGTGAATGGCCACTTAGAAAGATTAAGAATATAGAGAGATTATCAACTCCTGAATTTGTAGTCCTGGTTAAGACAACGAGTCTTGAATGAAGATAAGATCAAGGGCTTTGATGATTAGGAAGAGGTGACAAAATAGGTGAATGGTTTGTTCAAGTTTATTTTGATAGGAGTATGCTATGAAATGCTTCTTTGTCCTCAAAAACTAAGGTTTTGTTTGCACTCTTATTTTGCTTGGTTTACAGTTTCAGGTTTTCATGCCAACCATTTTTTATTCTCACTCTTTTTTTAGAGATTAAAAGAATCAATGGATATGAATCTTATCAGTTGGGCCTCCTTTTAGGGTACCTATGTATATAATGTGGACTCAGGCCAGTCCTAGTTCAAGACTAAGAACATGCACCTTACAGAATGGATGCCTCCAACAGAACTTTTTAAGGCATGCTTCAGGGTTAGGCTGCTAGGGGAAGGGAATTGCCATGGAGGCTTAAACAACCCTCATGAAATCCCCAAGTGTGTATGTATGAAGAGGTTAGTGCACATTAACGAAAAAAAAAACTCTCATTCTTTGTTATTTTTTTTTTATTGTTCCCTTTCTTTTCTTTCTCTTTCGATAAGAAATTTTAGCCTGCGATCACCTTTTAATTTTCTGATTTTATAGCCTGTAACACACTCCCATTCCTAAGTTTGGTTAGATATGTTTGTGAAAGAATTAGGCTCTTTGAAGGCATAAAGGGGTTCTAAGTAACTTTTCAGATTTGACAAAGCAATATTGTAGGTTGCTACAGAAAGCCTCCTACCCTAGGCATGTTCTGTAAAACTGTATGGCTTATTTCAAAATTATTTATGATCATTCCCCTTTCAAATGATGGATTAAAATCATTAATCTCTTTTATTTTATTATGTTCTATCTCCTTTTAACTAGCTAGCCCCTCTTTCTGTTCTCTTATTTAGAGTTGTCAACAGATAAGAACATTCTATTAAAGAACAAAGAAAAAATGGAACTGGGTTAGGAAATGTGAGTGAAAGTATGAAAGTCCCACGACATGTATTCAAAAACTGGAAGTGCTAGTGGAGAAGTGAAGGGGCTCTTCGTCTCAAGTCATGAATGCAAGTTCAAGGGGTTGGTAGTGCTCCTTAGATCTTGTACTGTCGAGGTATATTATAGGCTTAGTAGTGAATGTATAAAATTAAAGGGATTACTAACTGCTTAATTCCTTGTCTGGGAATCTCGGATGAATGAGATGGCCTTTTCTAAACATTTATATAAGCTTCATTCTGAGATCTTGGGCATAACATTAAACACGATTTATATAGGGCCATTTAGCTTGACTTGAAGTGACCCCTTTTTTTCTTTCATGTCTTTGTTTAGAACTTGGGGTGAATCCCTGAATGACCTCAATGCGTTTGCAAGCAAAGGCACCATAAATCTTTGTCTAAGGTCCACAGTTAAAGTTTATGCTCATCAAATTTTGTGATCACTTTGTAAGATATCCTATTTTTTACTTGATTTTATGTTGCCATTAGAAGTAATCTTCATCGGCCTACATCTAAGGGTCATCTCCCGCATCTTCTCTATCCCGAGTAACAAAGTGATAGTCTAAAAGGTGGAATTTGACGGAGGTGGGCAATAGAAGGGAAACATTAATGGTCTTGGCTATGGGTTGGGGGAAATGACTAATGGCTAGTGGTAAGTGAGAAGGAGACGATGACATGGTGGGCTTGAAGTTTTATGCTTAGATGGGAATGAATGTTGTTAAGATGTCGGATTCAGGTTAAAATTAGGCCTTACCCTGGATTAGGTCCTATATTGGGCTTAAGAAGTTAACCGGTGGGCATAAGCTTGATCTAAGTCTATCGCAAGCCTATATTGGGCCTAAGCATGACTTTACTTTGGTTTGCCTAAAATGGACTAGTTAAAACATGCGAACATATCTAAGTAGACTTATGCATGGATCCTAAACTTAGGGATGGATGTATGATGTATGCACCATGGACTTATGCATGGATAGAGTTTCTTGATCCTAACTAAACTTATTAAGACAAAAGTGCATGATTGGATGCAACCTATAATGGACTAGGACTCTAAAGGTCTAATAGGCGACATTATTGACTTTGGGCACAGATAGACTCAGAATAAACTATGTTGACCTATGAACTAAATTCGAACTCTTGGAGCCTAGTGTATCAATTTCATGCCATGTATGTGCACTTAAGACAAACATTCTAGACTAGCCCTCTTAGTAGTACCCCAGTCGGGTTCCACTAGGCCCTAAAAACTGATATCCTAAATCTTGCCTCTTTCTCTTAACTTCAAATGCATGCGTATGGGCTCCAAGAATCCTGGTTACGTTATTATGGACCTAAAGTAGGCCTAATTTGTATTCATGCTCCTAGACATAAAATGGAAACATTTTTTTGAATCAGAACCCAACTGGGCTCTTTTTAGGCTAATCCGAGGCTATTGCTATGACTTTTAAGATATAAAATTAAGTCTAGAACCGATTAGGTCTTGGGACAAGAGCCCTTATGGCTCAATTAGCCAAAAGGCCACTTTGGTTCCTACCCTAGTTACTAAACTTGACCTTTCCTAACCTGGGCACTCCTATACACAATGATGCCTTCATAGATCCCTAAACTATCAATATATGGGTCTTTAGGTATCCGATAGGTTTAGACAGTCAGTTATAGCCCTAAACTTTCATAGCACACATATGAGTTTCAACCTAATCCAAAGTTCTAAGTCATAAGTGGTTTAGGTAAGGTCTAGAACACTCCTCTTGCCACTTAAATGCTTTGTACATTATCCATGGGGTGCATAACAAGACTGTAATATTTCGCTCGCTTAACTACATCATGTGGACCAGTAACGTATGGCACAAGTGGTTGAAATAATTGCATGCTCAGTCGGAAGTCTAATGGATCCACCGAGTTAACTAGATGTTTTCCTAAGGGGAAACATTATGGCCAAACCTAGAGTTACTGTTAGCCCGATGAGGCAGAACTTTTAATGCAATAACGTATAAACCAAGTGTCGCTAAAAATTATTTCCTACATTTCATTTAAAAAAAAATGTCCCCAATAGAGTCATCACTATAACGACCTTGCCCTATAACCCCTGGCTGCAGTCCTCACAGATGGCTTAGACTCACTTGCTAGGTATTTGATTTTATTTTATATTTCAACCTGAGCAAATCAGATTGGTGCAGAATTAAGGCTTAGCTTGGGTTATAGCTCTTGGTCTAAGAACCTAGTCCTCGTTCTAGAGCCAACTCCAATTCCTAGCCTATTAACAAGCAATGATGCCTGTTTGAACCAGCAAACTGTGCTGCGGCCTTGATCCGAGCTAGAATTGAGCATAGTTCTAGTCCATATAGTATCCTTGTCTGGATTCCAAACCTACTATGCCTTTATCCAAAGTGAAGTAAAAGAAGGAAATAAAAAGAGGGAGTCACTGGTTACTTTTAGGGGAAACTTACAAATCAAATTCACTCTTTAGAATAAGTATTAACCAAAGGGAATGGAAGTCGTTGGGACAATAGGTTCATATGAATCATAAACTACAATAGTCGGAGTTTTCAATCCTAGGCTAACTATTTGAGTTAACATTTTTATTTAACTTACTTGATTGAGTAAGCTATATTAGATTAATTTTTGTGTGATAATTGGGTGTAATAATTATGTAAGTAATTTTTATTATTTTTTTTGGTTAATTATGCGATTTCATGAAATTAGTGAAGTCGTTAGAAATTAGCCAAGTTGTAATAAGGCGAAATTAGAAAATTGTAGTAAGGCATGTGTGGTCCAAATTAGCGGAATCAGATAATTCAGGACTGAACTAGGTTTAGCAAGTGTGATTAAACTACCAACAAATTGAACAAAAATAAAATAATAAAAGGGAGGGGGGGAAAAGGGGCCGAAGCCTCTTTCTTATTCAGGAAGCATGAGCAAGGGGGGTTTCTAACCTTAGCCCCCACAATCCAGAACACAAGAGGGTGAAAGAGAGCTTAAGGGAAAGAAAGAGAGAGAAGGGGGGCGGCCGTGTGATGCGACAATGGCGGTCATGGTGGCTACAGCAGCCACGGTCTACTAGCCTCCTTTCCGTGACAAGTGGCAATGAGAGAGGGAGAAAGAGGTTGAGGGAGAGGTCACGGAGTTTGGTCTCGGCAGCTCATCCTTTGTTCGCCGGCGACGATTCAACAGTGAAGGGACAGCTAGCAAGGGAGGAAGCAAAGGAATGAGCTAATTCTATGCATGCCAACCGAGCTAAACCAGAGTGGACATTAGAAACCACCAGACACCACTATGCCACCGCCACTATTGGTGGCTGGAATCGACGTTGACCACCATGGCAACATCAAGAGAAGACCCCCAGTAGTAGCAATGAAAAAGGACAGAAATTGGGTCTGGGCCGGTTGTTTCGATTCTTAGATTAACAGTGTATTAGGAGTCGAATTTCTGGGTTCTTGAGCATCCACAACAGCACCCAAAAGCCCTTAGAACAGGTCCTTAAGCTTGAAGTTTACGAGGGTGGTTCCTGATCCCTAAACCTACTACTAATTTGCAAATGTTTTTGAAATAGTTTTTGGTAGCTGATTTAGTAGTTAGATAGAAATTGTAACAAGTTGAGAAATTGTAAGTATTTAGTGAATCATTTGGTTTGAACTGAAATGATTTTGAGGATTGTTGTGGTCGGTGCAATACAGAGGGAGTTTAGGTTGAGTGTCTTAAATTGGTAAATTATGGAAGTGTTGAGATGTGCTATCTGTGTACTTGTTTTCGTAATCGAACTTGCATGCATAAATATTGAACTTGTTTCAAGTATCTTCATGATAATATGTAGATGTCAAATGTTTCGAGCTTACGATTGCATGCTCCTGAATCAAGATTGCGATTTTGTTAGCTTATGACTTATGTGTACGATGTGTGCATGTCACGACTGAGTACTATGTCTAAGTGCTGCAACCCTAGCGGTTCAAGTTGCCTATTTGTGTTTAAAGGTGTCATACTGAATAATTCATGAAATAGGAGTCAATTTGATTAAAGCTCGCTTGATTCACATTAAGCATGCGCTACCATATTCGCATTCATGCTTTTGAATAGTTAAATTCTTCAAGTAATTGGTTTAAGAGTGATTTGTTCATTACCCTGACTAAAACGTCTTATTTACTTAAACAAGTGACTTGAATGTTCATTGACCCCTTAGTTTAGTTATTTCTCGAAGTTACTTAAATGGGCCATCGGGTTGGAACAACGTGAATTATGAATGAATATGTTTGTGTTATGCTTAAAGGCATTCGTTAATAAGTACGTATGCAAACCACTATGACATGACATGCATGTTGAGTTATGTGATTAGTAATGACTGTAGACTATTTGTTTCACAAGGATGCTTTTAAGCGAGACTAACTATGAATGAGTTGTAGGGCATGTAAGCTTTTAAGACAAGTTTTACTGACATTTCCTTTGAAAAATGAATGCATATTTGGTCTTTAACTCAGTTAGAACCATAATTTGACAAGATAAATGATTATACATTTTTTAAAAGTTAAATGACCTTATTAAGGCATTCAGCCTTCATGCGAATGAAAGTACCGTTGTCATGATGCAATAAGAGTTTTGAGATAAAATGTGTACAAAATGACAGCTGCATCTGAAATGTAAAGAAATCCAGGTATTTATGTGTGAATGCAACCGTTAACTTCCAAAACGAATCTCAATGTCACATTTCTTGATAAGTGAATGATGATATAGCCATTAACTCGCTTTAAGCATATTTTACCAAATGAGTGGTTTTATGCTTTTAAAATCGATGTGAAGTCATTAAGGCTTCCAACCTCTTGAGAATGAGAATGTCATTGTTTGTCATGCAATGAAAGTTGTAACGCAAGTGCATTTGAAGTGAAATGCATATAAAATGTTTTAGGCTAGGAGAATGTGCTAAATACTTGGACAAATGATTAGGGAGTAGATCCGAATTTCGGCAACCCTAATGCCTAGCAAGATAGACCCAAAAGAGGGAACCCTAGAAGACCCTGACGAAGGTAATGGTCCATTAATTTCCCAAAGGATAATACAAAATGTGAGTGACGATCTCACCGATACGTTGGAAGGTGAGTGACGACCTCACCTATCGCCAGCACAAATATGAGATTCTGATGCCCTATGAAAATGACTTCGCACGTGTATGTGATGTAAATACCTCATTAGAGGGAAATGTTGGTGTAATGATTTGAAAAGGTGCATATCTTCTTGAAAACAGTTTTTATTGAGTTTCAATTATCTACCAAGTGCATAGCGATGATTTTATGAGAATTTCTACTGGTTTAAGCGGCATGCATTAATCTTACTTTCTTGAAAAAAGGAGTCTCACTTGGTGGTTTTGTTTAAACTCCTTAACGATGGGTGTTTACATGTTGATTAAGTGTTCTATTGCATCCAATACCTGAATTGTTGCATGAAATAGCTTATTAGTGAATCCTGTGTGCGTGTTATACGATATTGTGCTTATATTGTGTGATGTTATGTTAATATAACATGAGAATACCACTAAAAAGCTACAAGAGACTTAGTTCAGGCAAGTTAGCTACCTTGTGCATGAACTAGAAGGACAATAGGGTTACCATCATACTAGAGAGGTCATTGAGGTGATCCTAGATGTGGAAGACCCTATATGTTATTATATGATATTATATATCAGATTGTGTGTGTGTGCTACCTAAAGTATTATGTACAACTGTTTTGTTTTATGGGGGTTGGGAATCATTCACTAAGCGTGTGGTAGCCCATCCCCTTATCTTTTCCTTTTTTCCCTAAGTTCCTAAAATGACAAGTAGAAGTCGATTCACGTAAGCCGAGGTAGATATCTTGTTGCCTTAGAAGTAGACTTATATGTTTTTGTATGTTAAATTGTGAGCTTAGTAATGTATTGTGATGCAATTTAAGCTCTTAAGTACATATAAGCTAATTACTGAAGTCATGTAATGCATTTGTCTAAAAGTCGCTCTGTTTGCCCATGTGAGCTGACCATTTGATTTATCAGTCATCTTTTAGCTGGAGTTATTTTTTTTCTTTTGGGATGTAAACCCCAGTACTCCGGATGTGTGATCCGTTGGGTTGTACTTTTCATTTCTTTTCTATTATTGGACTCTATTAATTAGTATATTCTAGGTGTGTGGCCCATAGTGTTATGATATCCGATGTGCAGCCCTTGAGTTATGAATATATGTTCATGCATTTATCGAATGCAGGAACTTATTGTAAGGCTAAAAGCCTAGTTTCAGCCCTTTTTAGGTGGAATTTTGTTCGTTTCGCCCCAGAATTTAAGTAGGATTTAAGAAATCATTAATGCTCCTAACCCTAAGGGGTGGGAATGTCACACATGGTATTAGAGCAAGGTCCTGTGACCATAGTTCGTGGCCTGACTCTTGTATTTCATACAGTCACCTAGGAACACATTGTGATAACATGCAAGTGTGCCTTATGGCATGGTCATTTGCGAATTACGTATGGCCTGAGTAGGTCGATTAATTGAAAGGGGCATGTTATAGATTAGTATATGAGCTGAATGGCTCGCTACACCTTGAGCTGGCATTATGGGTGCTCCATTGGTGCAATGTGTTCCTAATGTACTAATTGACTCGACTAATTGACTGTTATGTGTTTTGGTTACGTAGATGGGATAAAATGTGCGTCGTGTGTTAGAATGTGAACCCAATTAACTTACGTATTCTTACATGAGCTAAGTGATGGTTTGGATAGTAAATGTTTTACTCGTGTGCCCTGATAAAACAATCGAAAGTTAAAGCACGGTGGTTTAAGCCTGAACATTTAAAAATCTTTTTCTAAACTCATTCTTCTCCCTTACATATAGATTGCTCCTGGGGCCCTACAATAGAGACAGTAGACGTTCTTATAAGTGGTTGAGAAGAGGGTAAAAAGTTATTTTCCACCTTTGACATTCAAGATTTTGAAATGTTAATATCTTCTAGCTGTTGGGTTTAGTTTTAGTTCGCCCCGAAGGACTTGCGTTTTCCTTTAGTAATGATGAATGAGTTTAGGTTCACAAGTACATGTTCTCATATGTGTCGGGATGTTGCTTGTGAATGTGTACGTGCTAAGATATGTACATCAATGGAATCGTTCATAATGGGCTAGGAGGAAAATGATTGGAGATTAGTTACTATGATTGATAACACCACTAAAGGATACCCTCCTCTTGTGAATTCTGAATTGCCTGACAAACTTAAGGGATATTTTCTTATGCATGCTTGAAGGATTAAATGCTAGCAGTAGGATGTTGTTAAACATTGCGTGAGTGTACCTCCATTCCCCATCTTTGTCATTGCTGCCCGTAAAGTGCATTACTTGCTTTCTATCATATGAACTATTATTCATGATGTGGGGTGGCAATGTTTTAGCGAGAATGAACCCTGATGTCCCTAGAAAGCGCAATGGAGAGAGAACCTAGCAAACTTTCAAATTATACTAGTAAAAGATTCCTACTAAGCTGAGTGACCTACACGGTAAGATTACTATGATCACTTATGGGACAAGTGTGTCTCATAAGACCTCAATGCATACGTATGAGACCATTAATGTTAACCATACTCAAAACGATCAAAGCCTGTCGGTCGCCTATCTCTCCTAGGAACACAATTTGTAAATGGGGATTGCACGCGTGTATGTACGTCTAGGTGTTTTTCCTATGTGATAACCTCACGAGTCTGCATGTCTTAAGGAATTATTATAGTGCCATGTGCTACGTGAAGCCATGGGAGTACCTATAATTAGGATTATTATGAGTGGCCATCGATGTGTTTGTGGTCGAATGCTACAAGAATGAGTTTTCAGTGGTTGCTTGGATTGAACTTGAATAAACTTATGACTGCATTAGTTCAGCGATTTGATTTATGCAGTTAGTTGTAGAATTTGACTCTTGAATCATCATTTATAGTCCATGAATTTTGTTTTCTTATGTTATAGTTGGAGTAATTGAACACGATGTATGTAATGTGTGACTTAGTGACAATAAAGTTACATTTGCATGTGTTCACATCTATAGATGGTATACCTTATGTGTAAGAAAGGTAGCATGATAGAGCATCCAAGATTATGTCAGCATATATATAGATACTCACATTTGCCATGCACGGTCATTGATGCATTATAGGAGTTGGGTCACTGAATAGTTATGTGAATGAACTGTTAAGTACATGAGCTTCTTGGTGCTTGTTTTGAGCCTGTGTAGGATGTAGTTAAATTGGATGCACAGTCTAATATGTGTGGCCTATCACCTGATAAGATTGTTGAGGTGTTAGCTGCATTACATGACTCTTATTGCTTCATGTTATAGCTTGAGTGGCCAGATATGCATATATTTAATACACAACCTAGTTACTATCAGAATTTGTATTCGCATCTGCTCCCCATTACATATCTTATGTTTGCTAACGATAACATGCTAGTACCTCATATTTTAGGGCCTAAACCCTGTTTGGAGACTCAATTGCCTATGTGCTTCATGTGACACAATGATGTGTAGGTGTACTTGCAGTCATATGCGAGCCTTTACTATATCACCTAGTCCTTAAAGTTGTGGAATGTGGTAGCTAAAATGTTATGGTGCATTTTGACTATATAGTGATGTATACTTGTGCCATCCCCATTAGGACACAAGCATCTCAATTTACCTGCATTGCTTCATGACATAGAAAGAAACCAATTCCATATGGAAACTTGAGTGTAGAGCTTTACCTTAGGTAGACCAGTGATTACGCTAATGTAATTACCATGCTTGTTATTGCTTGTTTAGCTGTACTTGCTGGCGGAGTATCCTTCATTGGGATGATTGCATTTGTATGCATAATAGGGGCATCAATTTGGGGATCCAAATTACTGCCTTGCTAACTTTCATACTGCTTGCCATATCATGTTCCATTACCTATAGGAGCTAGTGATAGGTTCAGTGATGATTCCTAGTTGAGAAAGACTTCCTCCAGTGGCTGAATTATTAATCACGCTGTAGGTGCATTGTCGGGATTAGTGACCTTACACTTGCCCAACTTCATCGCCCCCTTTAAACAATGTATGTATCAGAAGTGCTGGGAACCCTCTATCATTGACCTGCTATTGGACCATGTTCCCTAAGCTGTTCTATGCATAAGGATTGATGACCATATGCGTTACCCCAGCAACATACCCCATGTATACTGAAACATAGATTAACTCCGTGGTTTATGATTGATTTCAAAGTACGATATTGTTGCAAACCTATGTGTCGTTCTTGTGTGATGTCGTTCATATAATGCTATGTGATGCTGCGTGATGCTATGCAATGCCCTTTCTATTCCATGATGATATGGAATCCCTGGTCGACTGATTTAATCCTAAAATGATTTGATTCCTTTATGCATTAGGACAGATTTGAGGTAGATGTATACCCTAAATTGACCTTCATTGGTACCACTAGTTATCATGTATAGAAATGGCCCTCAGGTGTCAACTTATGTGCTCCTGTGTAAGGTGGTTCTTGTTTAACCCTTGTTCTAACGTGACTTTGAAAAGGGTATCCATGCCAACTAAATTGCCCTCTTTGATACAATTTGCCCTTGGCACCTAAATAGAGTAAGTAGACACTTGAAAGGGATTGGCAAGGAGGAGGCTGGATACCATAAGCCCTTCTTCGATTTAAAAGACACAGTTGATTGCAAAATGAAATTTTTAGATCCTAGTGCAAGTCGTGCAGATTATAGTACGTTTGTGCATTTTGTGTTTGACTGAACTGTGACCTTTGGAATTTTGAGGGCAAAATTCTTTTAAGGGGGAAGAATGTAGTAGCCGAGGTTTTCAATCTTAGGCTAACCGTTTGGGTTAATATTTTTATTGACTTATTTGATTGAGTTAGCGATATAAGACTAATTTTTGCATGATAATTGGGTGTAATAATTATTTGAGTAATTTTAATTAATTTTTCTTGGTTAATTACGTGATTTCAACAAATTCGCGAGCTCATTAGAAATTTGCCAAGTTGTAATAACGTAATTTAGCAAATTGTACTGATAATTCACATTTTACATGTAATTTTATCCTTCATTTTACGTACTTTTAAATCTTTAAAATATATTTTATGACAGAATAATGCATGTTTTACATGATTTTTAGGTGAAAATAAAAAGAAATGGATTTAGGCAACAAGCTGTTTGATCTTACTTGCAACTCCAAATAGCTCAAGCTTTGTCCAGCAACACAAAAGAAATGGAAAAGAGCTAAGGTCCAGCTCATTTGGGCCTCATTTCGGTGGCCCAGTCCTGCGCGCTCCGCCAGCTCGCCAGCAAATTGAAGCCTAACCCCAGCCTCTCATCTTCCTCACTCTCTCTCACTCTCTTCCCGGTTGGGCTCATCCTGCAGCCCAAGTCCGCCAACGCTTCCCTCCTCATTAATCTTCCTCTCCGCTTGGGCATTGTGTGCTTCGTGGCCTAACACAACCCCAACCTAGCATGTCCTCATTCCTTTTCTCTTGCCCAACAGCCCGCCAACGCTCAAGCCCAGCGCCCCTTCATCCCAGCCCGCTTTAGCACCCACATCACTTCAGTAGGCACATTTCTCTTCTTGTGAGAAAAACCTAATCAAAGCTAATTAATGTTAGCTTAGCACTAGCCCTTTTTTATGTAGTATAACAACCAAGAATTAATTGAAATTCTCATTAATTTTTGGGCACCAAAAGCTGGTGAATTTCCACTATAAAAAGGGGTTATAGGTTGGAGCAATTGGGGACACTCATTCATCCGTCCACTCACTCACCCAAGCATCTCATCATTCTCATCTTCCATCTTTCATTTTTCTAGAGAGAGTTTTTATAAGACAAAATCATTTGGGTTGAGGGGTTCAGAGAGAGTTTCCACTTGATTATATCATTTGTGTAATTGAGTATTAATGTTTGGGCATAGGAAGTAAAATATACCAACTTCAATGGTGTTTTTCTAACTATAGCTAACTAAACTACTCATTTGTAGGATTAGGATGGATCCTTAATAATAATATTATTTTGCTAATTTCTTATGGGGTTACTTTTGTCTCTTTAATTGCATAATTTTGACTTTATACATGATCTTAACTTATTTATGCATCTTAATACTAATGTTTAATCATGTTGATTACACTAGTTTAATTTGCTATCTCAAATGAATATTAGACCTTTTAGGCTAATATGATGATTATACAATTGGGCTTAAAATTATAATTGTTAAAATTGAATAATTTATACTAGAAACTGGATGAGTTATCTCTAAAAAGAATGATTCATGCTAAATCACTAGATAAATAATCTCATTTTATAATTATAATCATCCTTTTACTTTATGGCCTAATGCTTGTAGCTTACGTTGAACAAGAGGCACATTGAACCCACATTTGAATTAGTAATTCAATATTTACATCAATGGTGAAATCCAAAATCCTAGATATTGCCTATTTGATTTCTCTCCACTTTCTCAGCTCATTTACTATTCTTTTGTTCCGTTAAATTCATATTGATAATTGGATTCCTCAATTGAACTATTCTTTATAATTGAAAAGGCTAAATTCAAAATCCCTATTGTTCCTCATGGGATTGACACTCATATACTTGCTAGTGTACAATTAATCTTGTACACTTGCAAGTAAAAAGGGTTTTAAAACTAAAATAAAATTCCCATCAAGTTTTTGGTGTCAAGAAACAAATAGTGATTTTTGAATTTTCTCTTCCTTTTATCCTTTTTATTTTTTCCCCCTCTTCCCCACTAATCTAACAATTTTATTTATTTATTCTCCAATCCTTCCTTTTTATTTTTATTGCTTCGTTCACCAATCCCTCCGAATCTAACCATTTTTATTTTTGTTCTTCCCTCTCCCTTCTAATCTAACTATTTTCCCTATCTCTTCTAGTCTTATCTAATCTAACCTAGCTCTTTTATTTATGTTATTTTACTTATTTTATCTAATCTAACAATCCCCCTTCCTTTTATTTCATTATTTCTTTTTATTCTCTTTTTACTTTTCTTTGTTTTTCATTTTTCTCCCTTCCCTTGGATCTTTCTTTTATTTGTTTAGTTTTTTTTTCTTCTTATCTCTCTCTTCTCTTTTCTTCTTATTTTGTTTGGTGGTTATTGTTGTGGTGATTTCATTCTTTTCTCCTAGTTGTTCGTGGGTATATGCATAGTAGACGTCCTTTGTGCTTTGATCTTGAACCATATAATTCTAAAATTGAATGCTTTCTTCGTCAGATAAAAAGGATTCTAAGAAAAAGATGGCTAAAGAACAAACCCCACCACTAAAGCAACTTAAGGAGTATTTCACTCCCGTCACATATGATTCACTAACAAGAACATGTATGCCTAGTGTTATAGGGCCATTTGAGATTATCTCTTATCCAAATGCGCTCGTCGTTTTATGGGCTAGAGTCTGAAAATCCTTTCAAGCATGTTGATGCATTCTAAGAGAATTGTTCCAATGTGTTTTTCAATAATATCTCTGATGATGCTCTTCCCTTGCGGCTTTTTCCTTTCTCTTTAAAAGATAAAGCTAAAGCTTGGTTGGACACTAAGACAAATATCACCGCTTGGGATCAATTGCAAAAGGAATTCTTGAAAAAGTTTTTCTCTATTAGTAACCTGTCTACTTAAGATGTGCTATAACCACATTCTCACAAAATAAAAATGAACAATTACTTGAAAGTTGAGAAAGGTTTAAAGATTTGTTGCGAAGTTATCTTACCAAGAGGTCCCTATATGGCAACCCGTCCAGTGTTTTTACTCTGGCTTAGATGAGCACAATATGTAAATGGTTGATTCATCTTAATGTGGTAGTTTCTTATACAAAATTCCGGAAGAAGCTTGGAAATTGTTTGAACATTTGAGTGAGAATTCACACTTGCATGCTCCTTCCTCACATTCTGATTTGCCTAGGCAATTAGGAAGTAAAAGGGAGATTTATGAGGTTTCACATTCAATTGACCTTTCCAATAAAGTTGATGCTTTAGCTGAGAAATTTAATCAATTGTTCTGCATGAACAAAGTGTCTAATTCCCCTCCTATGCGAGATGTGTGTTTGATTTATACAAGTCCCATGCATGCTTCTATTGACTGTCCTTGTATTGGTAAGTATGATTGTGTGACTATATAATTAAATGCTACCTAAGGATTTCATGCATCCAACAATCCTTATTCTAATACCTATAATCATCGTTGGAGGAATCATCCTAATTTTTCATAGAGGTCTTAAAATATTGAGAATCCTCAAGCGTAGTTTAGCAGACCTACCCCTCCTGGTTTCTAAAACCAAAGATGTACTCCTTCTTCTTATCATCAATCTCCATCTACGAGCTCTGATATAGACAAGGTAATTTCTGCTTTTAGTACCTTGATTTCTGTTGTGCAAAATGATGACTCTGAGGTCCAAGGAATTAAGTCTAAAATGTATATTATTGATTCTCACTCACAATCTGTAGCTAAGTTCGAAACCCAACTTGGGTAACTAGCTATAGCTGTAGCTAAAAGAGAAGAAGGAAAACTTCCGAGTCATCCCATACAGAACCCTAAAGGCCAACAATTTGAACAATTAAAAGCTGTAATGGTTCTTAGGAATGATAAAGAAGTAAATAACAAGGTGAGTGAAAAGGAACATGATAAAGAAGAAAGACATAAGACCATGGAGAGTGACCTTGAGATTGAGAAAGAGAATGACCCATCCCCGTTTCCTATTCCATCTGACTCTACTGTGACACATAAGCCAAGGGTTCCTTACCCTCAAGCTATAGGTGCACCATTCCCTTCCAAGAAAGACAAGCAAAGAGATGACATCCTAGAGACCTTTAAGCAAGTTAAGGTCAATCTTCCGCCCTTGGAAGCAATTAGATAGATCTCGACTTATCCTAAGTTCTTTAAAAACATGTGTACTTTTGAAAGGAAATCTAAAGATGACAAGCCTACAAAGGTTCTTCTAAGTGAGCAAGTGAGCTCGATTTTGAAATGTGACACTCCTCCTAAGTTCGAAGATCCTGGTGTCCCTCTCATTTCATGTTATATTGACAATCATAAAATTAAGAAGACACTTTTGGATTTGAGTTCTAGTGTTAATTTGATACCATATTCTATTTACTTAGAGTTGGGATTAGGTGAACTAAAACTTTCCAACTGTACCCTTCAGCTTACTGATTGGCCAGTTAAGACTCAAAGGGGGCGAATAGATGATGTCTTGGTGTAAATTAATAAAGGATTCTTTCCTGTTGATTTTGTTGTGTTGGACATGGACCCTAGTCCTTATTCTAGGACGTTCCTTCCTAGCTACAGCTAATGCCACCATTAACTATAGGTCAGAAGTGATAGATGTTTCAGTCATGAACATGAGGGTTAGGCTTAACATTTTCAAAGCTTCTGCTCAACCTGTGTTTGGAGATGAGTCTGAATGCTTCTTTGTTGATGTGATTAATGAAATTATTGAAGAAGCTTTGCCTGCTATTCTGAGTAGTGATATATTGGGAACCTATCTTTCCCATGGGAATTTGAGATTATTTGACTTAGGAAGTACATTAGATGAGATGGATTTTAATCTAGCTTCCACTCCTCATCTTGAGTCTTCCTCTTGGGTGTCCACTTATGAACCTCTTCCCCCTTTGGCTAGTTCTCCTATGCCACCTTTTGTCGTGTCCCCACCCAAACTTGAGTTGAAACCTCTCCCTGATTAACTCAAGTATGTGTTTGTAGGCCCTAAAGAGACCCTACCTATTATTATATCTTCTCTTTTATCTTATGCCCAAGAGGAAGAGTTGATTTGTATCTTATCTGATCACAAGGGTGCTATTAGGTGGTTAGTTGCTGATTTGAAAAGGATTAGTCCCATAATTTGTATGCACATAATTCATTTTGAGGATGATGCTAAACCTGTTAGGCAAATGCAACGTAGACTGAACCCTCACATGAAAAAAGTTGTCCAGAAAGAGGTAGTTAAGCTTTTAGATGCAGGCATTATCTACTCTATTTCTGATAGTCAATGAGTCAGTCCAGTTCAAGTGATCTCTAAGAAGTCTGGCATGACTGTGGTTAAGCATAATGAAGGTGAACTAATTGCTACTAGAAAGAGCACAGGGTGGAGGGTGTGCGTTGATTACAAAAATGGAAATTCGATCACCAGAAAGGACCATTTTCTCCTCCCATTTATTGATCAAATTTTAGAAAAATTAGCTGCACAATGTTTTTATTGTTTTTCAGATGGGTATTCTCGTTATAACTAAATACCTATATATCCTGAGAACCAAGAGAAAATGACCTTTACATGCCTATTGGGTGCTTTTGCCTATTGGAGGATGCCTTTTGAGTTATGTAGTGCACCTTCCACATTCCAGAGATGTATGATGGCCATTTTTTCTGGCTATATTGATAATTTTATGGAAGTGTTTATGGATGATTTCTCTATTTTTAGTTCTTCTTTTGATGTGTGTCTTGCTAATTTATCCACTGTGCTGAAAAGATGTGAAGAAGTGAATTTAGTCTTGAGTTGGGAAAAAAGTCATTTCATGGTCCGAGAAGGGATTGTTTTGGGTTATAAAGTGTCCAAAAAAGGAATTGAGGTTCATAGAGCTAAGGTTGATTTGATTTCTAATCCTCCTGTGCCTTCTTCTTCAAAGTAAGTCAGATCATTCCTTGGTCATGCTGGTTTCTATAGGAGGTTTATTAAGGATTTTAGTAAAGTGGCTCTCACACTTACTAATCTCCTTATGAAGGATGCTCCTTTTGTGATTGATGAGTCTTGTGAGAAAGCTTTTGAAAAGCTTCGGTCTTTATTAGTGTCCACCCCTATTATGCAGCCCCCTGATTTTTCTTTGCCATTTAAGATTATGTGTGATACATCTGATTTTGCCATTAGGGCTATTTTGGGACAAATGGTGAATAGAATGCCTCATGGCATACACTATGCTAGTAAAACTCTAACTGATGCTCCATAGAATTATCCTACTATTGAAAAAGAGTTG
The DNA here is from genome assembly GCA_029747015.1 of Carnegiea gigantea. Taxonomy (NCBI): domain Eukaryota; kingdom Viridiplantae; phylum Streptophyta; class Magnoliopsida; order Caryophyllales; family Cactaceae; genus Carnegiea; species Carnegiea gigantea. The sequence goes on along the minus strand of JAKOGI010000825.1, from coordinate 263,810 downwards.
CTAGCTTTGCACTTGATAAATTCCGTCCATACCTGTTGTGCTCAAAAGTGCTTATGTTTACTAATCATGCTATATTAGAACACTTATTGGCTAAGAATGACATGAAACCAAGACTCATTAGATGGATTTTGTTGCTCCAAGAATTTGATGTTGAAATAAAAATCTAGGAAAGGTTATGAAAATTCAGTTGCAGACCATTGTCTAGCATCTTTAATGAGTATACTGATGACTTAGTTGGATTTTCTGACCACTTTCCTGATGAGTAATTATTTGCTGTGTCACATGCCCTTCTCCTTTGGTTTGCTCACATTATTAACTACCTCACCACTAGGAACATCCCTCCTCACTGGTCCAAATAAGAAAAAGATATGTTTTTCTCGCAGGTAAGACATTACTGTTGGGAAGACCCTTATCTTTTTCAACATTGCCCTGATCAAGTGGTACGTAGATGTGTTGCCGAGAGTGAAATTCATAGTATTCACACCTTTTGTCACTCTTATGCTTGTGGTGGTCACTTTAGAGGTCGTAGGACAGCTGCTAAAGTCCTACAAAGGGGTTCTTTTGGCCCACTCTGTTTCATGAAGCTCACTGATTCGGTCTTGCTTGTGAACGTTGTCAACATACGGGTGTCCTGTCCTGTCTTAATATGATGCTCTTTCCCACATTCTAATTGTTGAGATATTTGATGTGTGGGGCTTTGATTTCATGGGTCCCTTTCCTCCATCTTTTAGCTTTGTATACATATTGGTTGCTGTTGGTTATGTGTCAAAGTGGGTGGAAGCCCAAGCTACTAGGACCAATGACCACAAGGTTGTGGTCAAGTTTGTAAAAGTGTGCATTTTCTATCAGTATGGCACTCCTAGAGCTCTTGTTAGTGATGGAGGTAATCATTTTCATCACCGATCTTTTGAGGCTTTGCTTAGAAAGTATTCCATGACTCACAAAGTAGCTACCCCTTATCAGCCTCAGACTAGTGGTCCGGTTGAGATGTCTAATCGTGAGATCAAGTCTACACTTGAGAAAATGATTCGACCTGAAACGAAAGACTGGTCTTTGAGATTGCGTGATGCTCTTTAGGCCAATCGTACTGCTGATAAGACTCCTATCGGGAAGTCTCCCTATCAGCTTCTTTTTAGTAAGCTTGTTACTTGCCAATTAAATTAGAACACCGTGCTTTTTGGGCTGTTAAAGCTTTAAATTTTGATATGAAACAAACGGGTTCTAATCGTAGGCTTCAATTGAATGAGTTGGGTGAATTACACAATGACGCCTATGAGAATGCTAGGATCTATAAGGCCAAAACAACAGCTTTTTAAGATAAAATGATTTCTCATAAATCTTTTGAACCTATTCGAAGGTTTGGCTTTTTAACTTTTAGCTTAAGTTGTTTCCTGGTAAGTTGAGATCTAGATAGGATGGTCCTTTCGTTGTCCAACAAGTGTTTCCCTCAGGGGTGATCCAAATTTTGGATCCCCAAGATGGTCAAGTTCTTATGGTTAATGGCCAACGTTTGAAACCTGTTGTGACTCATGATATTAAGTCTAGTTTTATTGAATCCATCAATCTAGTAGACCCAGTTTACTAAGATTATTTGATGGGATATTGTCTGACTGAAGACATAAAACTTAGTGCTTATTAGGAGGCAACCCAATCTTTTTAGGTGACTTTGAGTCTTTTTTTTTTTTTTCCTTTTTGGTGTGCTTGTGTTTTTGGATGTGATTCTTCACTTGGTTTTTGGCTTTTATGGTTGGTGATGGTTATGAAGGTACTTTAGGAGTTTGATTGCTGAGCTTATATGGAAATGATTTTCTCGTGCTACCAAGTTGTGCTATTGTTTTCTCCATTTCCCTCTCTCTTATTGTTTTCTACATTAAGGACAATGTAAGGTTTAGGTGTAGGGGGAACGCAAAATGAAAATTTTGAGGAAAAATAAACTTGAAAATCTTTGGGTGAGTTTGATTGTGGGAAGAGTTTGAGCGTTCTGATTATGCATATTCTGCTCTTATTATGTGGATTTGATTCATGTTACCCATGCTTATTAGAGATTGTTTCTGGCTTTGACTAAGTCAAAGGCCAAAATTTTTGTTATGCTAATGTCACTATGTAGCCGATTTTGAGTTTGAGATTTACAATGTCATTATGAGTATTCGATAAGCATTGAGTTCCCCAATGAAATTTCAATTAATAAATAAAACAAATTGAATTAATTGAGTTCTGATTTCGGTACCAATGTCCATGTTCTATCTTTATCTATATCTTTAATCACCTGAGTATGTAATAAATGCTTTTCTGAGTGTCATCTTTATTAATATCTTTATCTACTCAAGAGAGCACATGAAATCAAGTAACTTTTTTTAAAAAATTCAAAGTCTTAAAAAAATCAAGAAAAAGAGAATAATAAATTGATTTGACATTGGGGACTTGATTTTAAAGATGCTCTTGTGATTTTTGTTATGTAGGGTGAAATTTTGTACTTACGATTTACAACATGGTTTCATTGTGTGCTTAATTTTAAAGTTGTCGGTTGATAGTGAATTAATATATATGATTTGGAGTGAGCATTCTTACTTGATTTTCTTCCCTGATCTTATTCTTATTCTTCTTGATGGCTTAAATGAATACATGCATTAATGATATTCTTTGCTCGAGGACCAGTAAAGTTTTGGTGTGGGGGAGTTGATAATTCACATTTTATGTGTAACTTTGTCCTTCCTTGTACCTGCTTTTAAGTCTTTGAAATATATTTTATGAGAGAAAAATACATATTTTACCTGATTTTCAGGTGAAAATAAAAAGAAATGGATTTTGATACGAAGCTGTTAAATCTTATTCACAACTCCGAGCAGCTCAAGCTAAGTCCAGCATAAAAAAAAAAAAAGAAAGGAAAATAGCTAAGGTCCGGCTCATTTGGGCCTGATTTCAGCGGCCCGGTCCCACGCACTCTACCACCCCACCAGCAAACCAAAGCCCAACCCCAGCCTCTCATCTTCTTCACTCTCTCTCACTCTTATCTTGGTTAGGCCTATCTTGTAGCCCAAGTCCACCTGTGCCTCCCCCATTCTCCTTCCTTTTCCTCTCCGCTTAGGCCTTGTGTGATCCGTGGCCCAACACAGCCCCAACCCAGCATGTCCTCATTCCTTTTCTTCTACCCAGCCGCTTGCCAACACTCAAGCCTAGTGCCCTTCACCCCAGCCTGCTTCGCCACCCACATCACTTCAGCAGCCACATTTCTCTTCCTGTAAGAAAAACCTAGTCAAAGCTAATTAATTTTGATTAATTTTAGCTTAATACTAGCCCATTTTTATACAATATAACAGCCAAGAATTAATTGAAATTAATTTTCATTAATTTTTGGGCACCAAAAGGGGTGAATTTTCACTATAAAAAGGGTCTTAGGTTGCAATAATTGGAGACACTCATTCATCCATCCACTCACTCCCCCAAGCATCTTCTCATTCTCATCTTCCATCTTTCTTTTTTTTTTTTTTTTAAGAGGGAGTTTTATAAGACAAAGTCATTTGGTTTGTGGGGTTTAGAAGAAAATAACTTGAAATTAGCTAATTTTCTCTTCCTTCCTTATCTCATTTGTGAGTTACATTTGAGAGTTTACACTTGATTATATCATTTGTGTAATTGAGTATAAACGTTTGGGCATAGGAAGTGAAATATACCAACTTCAATGGTGTTTTCGCTAACTATGGCTGGCTAAACTATCTATTTCTACGATTAGCATAGATCCCTAATAATAATATTGTTTTGCTAATTTATTATGGGGTTATTCTTGTCTCTTTAATTGCATAATTTTGACTTTATACTTGATCTTAAGTTATTTATGCATCTTAATACTAATGTTTTATGATGTTGATTACACTAGTTTAGTTTGCTATCTCTAATGAATATTAGACCTTGTAGGCTAATGTGTTGATTATACAATTGGATTTAAAATTATACTTGTTAAAATTGAATAATTTATATAAGAAATTAGATAAGTTATGTCTAAAAAGAATGATTCATGCTAAACCACTGGATAAATAATCTCATTTTATAATTATGATAATCTTTTTAATTGATGGCCTAGTGCTTGTAGCTTAGGTTGAAAAAGAGACACATTGAACCCCTATTTGAATTAGTAATTCAACATTTACATCAAGGGTGAAATCCAAAATCCTAGATATTTTAGCCTATTTGATTTCTCTCCACTTTCTCTACTCATTTACTGTTCTTTTATCCCATTAAATTCATATTGATAATCGGATTCCCCAATCGAACTATTCTTTATAATCGGAAGGGCTAAATTCAAAATCACCATTGTTCTTTCTGGGATTGACACCCCTATATTCGCTAGTCTATAATTAACCTTTTGCATTTGCAAGTAAAAAGAGTTTTAAAACTAAATATGAAATCCAAATCGTGTAAGAAGGCATTTGGGATCGAGATTAGTAGAATCAGACAATTCTGGACCGAACTAGCTTTAGCAAGTGTGATTAAACTACCAACAAATTAAACAAAAATGAAAAGAAAGAAAAGAAAGGGGGACGAAGAGGGGCCGAAGCTCCTTTTGGATTCAGGAAGCACGAACAAAGGGGGTTTCTCACCCCAGTCCCTACAACCCACAACACAAGAGAGAGAAAGAGAGATTGAGCGAAAGAGAGAGAGAGAAGGGGGTCGATCGGGTGGCATGACGACGGTGGCATGGCGGTCACGACAACACATCGACAAGCCAGTCACGGTCTACTAGCCTCCTTTCCACAACAAGTTACAACAAGAGAGGGAGAAAGAGGTTGAGGAGGGGTCGTGGAGTTTGGTCTAGGAGGCTCTTCCATGGTTCGCCGGCGGCAGTCCGACAGTAGAGGGACAGCTAGCGAGTGGGGAAGTAAGGAACGAGCCAATTCCATGCATGCCAACCGAACTAAACCCTAGCAGATACCAGAAAGCACCAAACACCACCATGCCGCCGCCACTGTTGGTGGTAGGAGCCGACGTCGGCCACCATGACAACATCGAGAGAGGAGAAGACCCCCGGTAGTAGCAACGTCAGCAGCAGCAAAAAAGGGCAGAAATCGGGTCTGGGTTGGTTGTTTTAGGTCTGAGATTAGCAGCGTATTAGGAGTCAAATTCTCAGGTTCCTGAGCATCCACAACAACACCCGAAAGCCCTTAAAACAAGTCCCTAAGCTTGGAGTCTAGGTATGTGGTTCCTAATGCCTAAATCTACCACTAATTTGTAAATGTTTTTGAAATAATTTGTGGTAGCTGATTTAGTAGTTAGGTTAAAACGGTAACGAGTTGAGAAAGTGTGAGTAGTCGATGAATCATTTTGGTTGAATTGAAATGATTTTGAGAATTGCTGTGGTCGGTGCTGTGAGCAGGGAGTTCAGGTTGAGTGTTTTAAATTGGTAAATTACGGAAGTGTTGAGATGTGCTATCTGTGTACTTGTTTCTGTGCTATCTGTGTACTTGTTTCTGTTATCGAACTTGCATGCATAAATCTTGAACTTGTTTCGAGTATCATCATGACAATATGTAGATGCCAAATGTTTCGAGCCTATGATTCCGTGCTTCTGGATCAAGGTTGCGATTTTGTTAGCCTATGACTTATGTGTGCTATGTGTGCATCTCACGACTAAGTACTATGTCCAAGTGCTGCAACCCTAGCGGTTCAAGTTGCTTATTTGTGTTTGGCGGTCTCGTGCTGAATAATTGGTGAAATAGGAGTTAATTTGATTAAAGCTTGCTTGATTCACTTTAAGCTTGCACTACCATACTCGCATCAATGCTTTCGAATAGTTAAATTTTTTAAGTAATTGGTTTAAAAGTAATTTGTTGGTCACCATGACTAAAACAATGTCCTATTTACTTAAACAAGTGACTTAAATGTTTATTGACCTCTTAGTTATTTCTCGAAGTTACTTAAATGGGCCATCGGGTTGGAAACAACGAGAATTAAGAATGAATATGTTTATGTTATCCTTAAAGGCGTTTGTTAATAAGTAAGTATGCGAACTACTATGATATGACAAGCATGTTAAGTTATGTGATTAGTAATGACTGTAGACTATTCGTTTCATAAGGATGCTTTTAAGCTAGACTAACTATGAATGAGTTATTGGCGTGTAAGCTTTTTAGACAAGTTTTAATGACATTTCCCCTGAAAAATGAATGCGTATTTGGTCTTTAGCTCGTTTTGAAGCATAATTTTACAAGATAAATGGTTATACGCTTTTCATAAGTTAAATGACCTTATTAAGGAATTCAAGTTTCATGCGCATGAAAGTACCATTGTCGTGATGCAATGAGAGTTTTGAGATAAAATGTGTTTGAAATGACTGTTGCATCTAAAATGTAAGGAATCAAGATATTTATGTGTGAATGCAACTGTTAACTTCCAAAATGAGTTTTAATGTCACATTTCTTGATAAGCGAATGATGATATAGCTATTAACTTGCTTTAAGCATATTTTACCAAATGAGTGGTTTTATGCTTTTAAAATTGATGTGAATCATTTAGGCTTCTAGCCTCTTGATAATGAGAATGACATTGTTTGTGATACAATGAAAGTTATAATGCAAGTGCATTTGATGTGAAATGCATCTAGAGCATTTTGGGCTAAGGGAATATGCTAAATGCTTGGACAATGATCAAGGAGTAGACCTGGTTTGCGGGAACCCTAATGCCTAGCAAGATAGACCATGAAGTGGGTACCCTAGAAGACCCCGATTAGGGTAATGGTCCATTAATCTCATCGGGGATAATGCGAAATGTGAGTAATGGTCTCACTGGTACGATAGGGCGTGAGTGACGGCCTCACCTGTACCTAGCACAAATATGAGATTCCGATGCCTTATGAAATGATTTCGTATATGTTATGTGATGTAAGTACCTTATTTGGGGGTGATATTGTAAAGATTTGAAAAGGTGCGTATCTTCTTGAAAAGAGTTTTTTATTGAGTTTCAAATATCTACCAAGTGCATAACAACGACTTTATAAGAATTTCTACTGGTTTAAGTGGTATGCATTAATCTCACTTTCTTGAAAAAAGGAATCTCACTTCGTGATTTTGTTTGAACTCCTTAACGATCGGTGTTTATATGTGGATTAAGTGTTTCTATTGCATCCAATACCTGAATTGCTGCATGAAATAGCTTATTAAAGAATTCTGTGCGCGTGCTATACCACTAAAAGTGACAAGAGACTTAGTTCAAGTAAGTTAAGTACCTTGTATGTGAATTAGAAGGAGAATAGGTTTACCATCATACTAGAGAGGTCATTGAGGTGATGACAGATGTGGAAGACCCTACATACTTATTATACGATATTATATCTCAGATTATGTGTATGTGCTACCTAAGCTTGATGTACAACTGTTTTGTTTTCTGAGGGGTTGCGAATCATTCATTGAGCGTGTGGTAGGTCATCCACCTATCTTTTCCCTTTTTCCCTAGGTTCCTAAAATGACAGGTAGAAGTCGGTTCACATAAGTCGAGGTGGAGTCCACTTTGCTGCTACAAGCAGACTTATATGTTTTTCTACATTAAATTATGAGCTGAGTAAACGTACTGTGATGCAATTTAAGTTCTTGAGTAAATATAAGCTAATTACTGAAGTCATCTAATGCATATTTTCTAGAACTCACTCTGTGTTGCCATGTGAGCCAACCATCTGATTTATCAGTCATCTTTTAGCTGGAGTTGTTTATTTCTCTTGGGATGTAAACCCCAGTACTCCGGATATGTGATCCCTTGAGTTGTACTTTTCATTTTTTTCTATTATTAAATGCTATTATTTGGTATAGCCCTAGGTGTGTGGCCCCTGCAGTTGTGATCTCCGCTTGTATCCGTTGAGTTATGAATATATGTTTATGCGTTTATTGAATATAGGAACCTATTGTAAGACTACAAGCTTGGTTTTAGCCCATTTTAGGTGGAACTCTATCCGTTTTGCTTAAGAATTTATGTAGTGTTTAAGAAATCGTTAATACTCCTATCCCTAGGAGTCGGGGGGTGTCACATAAACCGAAGTGAAATTGAATGGCACAACAAACGCATTCCAAAAAACATTTGAAGATCACTAAATGATTCCTAACGTGGGGGCTGTTTAGCTCCATAGGTTTAAATTTAGAATTCAGTTTTACGGCGAACGTACAATGTCATGATGGAATGCATTATGACACTGACCACCATCACCGACGGTCTCTACTAATCTATACGAGGAATTAAATCTAACTAAACTTAAAATAGACAATCATGCAACAAATTATGCTCAATTACGTGATACAAATCAAACTACAATATCAGTCTAAAGCAATTCAAAGAAATAATTCAAATCAATACAAGAGGAGGTAACTAATTAAAGATTACATCTTTACTAAACCTAAAATTAAATAAAGCAAAGAGAAGGAAAGAAGAGAAAATGATAGGAGGTTTGAAGATTGGCGCCCTCAGGTTACTTGCTTAAGTGGCCTACAGAACCCCGAAATCAAGAAGATTGAGCCTCAACTTATGCCTTAGATGATTTTTAGGAAGAATTGGAGAAGCTCTTGGTGAGCAATATGGCATGAAGATTTCACTCTCTCACTTATGTTTGGATTTACCATTAGTAAGGTAATTCGATACTTACTCTTCCTAGTGGCACACTGTACTTGTGTTTCTCTCATGAAGAGGCTCGACTTATTTCCCTTTCCTAGTATAGTTTTGAAAGGTTTTGGTAGATCTATAAGAGTCAATGTCAGGCCCATTGTGTTTAAGTGAATAAGCATTAGTATATCCGTCATAAATTACATGATTATCATAACCAATGTCTACCAATCAAAAAATGACATGCATCCATAGAGAGACTATCACATAACTCTTCACCATAATATAGACGAACGAAAAGTGAGATATGAGCTTGTTTAAAAACAGTTACTTCACTCCCTTACTTTAGTCATTGTAGAGTGTAAGGAGTTAGATGCACCTTAGTTGGTAATTAGAGCTTGTCAACGAGTGTCAATGATGCCACATGTGTACAATTAACTCCATCAATATTAGCTCACACATCTTGGCTCATATTATACCGCCATTTGCTCCCCTTAACGATGTTCAAAAGGAATCTCATTGACATGTAGCGCTCTTCAAATAACTAACAACTCTCAACATCTAATACAACCAAGGTTAGAACATCATTTTGTTTTTATTTAGTATATTCTTCCTCAATGGCTTCAATCTCTTCTTCCTCCCTAATGGTAAGGGCCTTTTGGTTGGGACAATCAATTTGAACATGTTGATAACCATGACACCTGAAACATTTCTTTCCTTCTAACTTCTGACATGACTCACTAGCAATACTGTCATTAAGAGCTTTGACTTATATGGGTAAGATTTTAATTTCAATGTGAGTGGAGGGGCTTACAGTAGAGGAGGTTTGAAAGAATTTTTTACCCTTAAGTTGCCTCCCAACTTTGATTGCAAGATTGCAGACATCATCAAAGAAAAAAATAAGGTTGGAGGTCAATATTGGGTGACGAGCCCTTGATGAATCTAGCAATTTTAAGCGTAGGCCCTTCATCTAGGTCAACCCCCAGTTGGAGTTGTTCAAACTAGCGTAATATAGTCTTCCACCTTAATACTCTCTTAACTAAAGAAGGTTCTAAAGGCAGAGCTCTTTCTTGTATGAGGAAGGTAGCAAACTTTTTCCATGTGCTTCTTGAGTTTAGATCATATCTTGATCTTAGACTTAGCTTTCCTTACTCTATTCCTCATCAAGCTCTCATACCATAAGGCTGCATAAACCTTCATGTTGAGAGTAGCCACCTTAAAAGGCTTTTCACACCACTATACTCCTTAACTCAAAAATCTTCTCCATAGATTAGACCCTATCTAGGTAGTTTTCAAAATTGAGGTTTCTATTGAACTCCGGTGTCTCAATCTTAAAATCATTGAGGTCATCCATTAGATGCCTTTACCTCCCATGTCCTCAGTCCCTAACTCCCATGATCATCAAACACACAAAACAATGGATGCTTCACGTTGGATTTAATCTCAACAATCAAGGTGATTGTGAGATTAAAGTCAAAAGGAGAGCTTAAAAGGATAAACAGTTACCTCCAAATCTCTCACTTAAAGCCTTAGAGTCATCAAAGAGAAATTTTAAAGAAAAAACCTTAAGTCAACATCTAAACTAGAGATAAAGATTAAGGGATTTTTTAGAGAGGAAATGGTACCTAGCCTTTCAAGTCATTCATTCATCAATTCTATCTTTGCAATGATAGAAATGGCTGTCTAAATACACAAATGAGGGGAATAATCTGACGCGTTACTGGGAAAAGTGACCAATGAGAGTCCTATAAAATATCATAGGAAATAAATCAAATATTCAAAGATAATAACAATTGCCATAAGCAGTAACTTCCAGAATTTCTTCACCATCTATTAAGAGGCTTCTAGAAGATTAAACTCCACCGATGAGGGTGTTTGAAGCCTTATCCATGGTGGGTATAGATTTATTCTATAATCAAAAATGTTAATGATCACATCTGCAACCACCTCAAATAGAGCCAAAACACAGATTGCTCCAAAACTACATTTTATGCGCACTCCTCTTAAATTTGATCATTTTTTTCTAAAAAGGAATCCAATGCTAATTTTTAGCACATGGTGGTAAAGTAGACATCTTATGGAATTTATAGAACTTGGACTGGCATCAATTCGGAATCATTAGGTGGGAACCAAACTTAACCAATTTAGCAAATATATCAATAAAAAACTTGTACTGATGTAACAATGTTTTCATCACTTTAAGGAATTCAAATGCAAACATCTGCTTGAATATTTACAAATCCCATTGGTAGACTCCAACATCTTTCCAAAGAGTCATAGGTTTTCAATTTTGAGCCTTTTTATTAAGTAAAATACCTTGATGAAGAAGGCCTATGTCCTAAACTTTGGTGTCAAGTGAGTTTTGGGTAGATGAAACCATCTTCTTATTTCGGTGGAAGCTCAACGGGATTCCAGTATATATTAACCTCCCCTACTTGAGAAGGATATACCCTGAAATCCTTAGGGATGAAATCCATTAACACCAACCTTGAGTACTTGATACGCCTTTTGGTTTGAAAATACCCAGTGTGCTAATGACTCCTCCTCCCTCAAATATATAAGAGTTCTTAAACTCTTAGGGCCTTTTTTCTCAAAGGAATTAAATGCATAAGATCTAGAAGTCATTAGCTTGTTTAGATTCGAATGTACTCATCGCAGTTCATACCAAAAGAGAGTGGAGGCTCACATTTAACAGATAGGTGACAATAATTAAAAGGCATCACATCATGATAGGCTTCACCCAAAAATTCATTCAAAGGTGATTGAACTAAGGGGTGTTTGATTCATCTAAGAGAAGGCATATATAGACATGCTCTTATTAATGGTTCTCTCATCTCGTGTTTCACTAAAGTAGAGGCCTTTCTCTCATATCCCTTCCTCGGTTTGTATTTGTGGAAGTAAGGAAGAAAATGCTAACGTTTGTCCTTGGTTTTTCTAGGAATCATGTCCATCATAACTCACATAATAATCAAACAGCCATGATCCAAGCAAACTTGACAAGCACTCTTTCTTGGGTGATGTTTACCTCAATCCCTAAATTGGGACAATGGGGAGCACAAGAGTGGGTTTAAGAACAACTGGTAGCACAACCTCCAAGTAGGCTTTGATTCAACTTCTTTCTCTTCAAGATACAAATAATCTCCTTTTCTTCCTTGCACTCTTCTTCTTCTGGAATCTTGATCTTAACAACGAGTTCCTCTTTCAAGGGTTCAAAAGTTTATCTATGTTGAATCTCACATTCACGTATAACTTGAGCCAACTGCAACTCTTGATGCTTTTTTGCCTTGAAGAGCTCTCTCCTTCCTGAGATATTTAAACCAATATTGGACATAACCTTGGAGTTTTTGCGTATTTATCATGAAACTCTCTTCATTTGAGCATCCTTTAGCCTCAAAATAATCTTCAAGTGTTTGAACCCATATCAAATAGATAGCAGGAATCAAACTAATACCACCAAGACAAGCTTTCATAACCCTTTCACTTGTGTAATTTTTAAGTTTCCTTACTTGAGCTTCGAATTCAAGGATAGCCCTATACTCCATGTCCTAGGGAAACAGGTGTGAAAAGGGCCTGGTAAAAGAAATTTAAAGGGGGGAGGACACAAACTATAAGGGTGGCCACGAGCTTACCATGATTGTCTCTGACCGCTCAAGTTTTGTGATTTTTGTGAAGGGTATTTTGTGGAGTTTAAGGTAGTGTTTGAGCTGTTTTTTTGGAGTTTCTTAGTGGACTTAGAGGGTTTGACTAAGATAGGTAAATGAGATAATTTGGTAAAACAAAGTGTGGATTTACGCATCCCAATAGTAGACTTGAACAACTTTCCAAAGTGTCATACATCTTTAATTTTGGAGTCCATTTATTAGGTCAAATACCTTCATAAAGTAGGTCTATGTGCTGGAATTTATTGCCAAGTTACTTTTTAATAGATGAACCATCTTCTTATTTCGGTGCAAACTCAAGGGGCTTTGATATGTACCATCTTAGTTGTGTTTGGCCTTGTCGTCCATTGGAAATGGAGCCTCTTACTTGCTCAGTTTCTGTGTAAGCCTTCTCACCTTTCTCTTGAAGCTCAAGAATGGCTTTATCTCTTCTCATCTCATCACTTGGTTAAGAGAAATGACCATAGAACGGGAAGGGTCTCCTTCATTAGTCGCGCTTATGCAAGTAGTGCAGGATCAGAATAAGAACAGGGAACCACAAAGAGTGGGCGTAACCACGAGGAAGCCACAGACTGTGGGATGGACCATGGACTATCCGTGGTGGGCACTGTCAGGTGCCTTCTGCAGTTTTTACAAAGGATTTCTTATAGAGTTTTGGGTTGCGAGTGGGTTGGAGGATTATGTTGGGCTATTTTTTAAGGGTTCTTTGTAGAATAAGAAGATTAACCAAGGTGGAAAATTAGAGTAACTTTGGTAAAACCAACGCATGGACTTTTGAGGATGGATTTGGGATAAAGAGTGAGGGTTTTTTAATTAAAAAATGGAGATGATGAGTTTGATTCAATAGTCTACTAAAAACATCACTGCTGGCTCTGGTATCTCCTTAATGACGATCAATCGTCAACTCTCAAAATCATCAATACTTAGAAAACCCGACATCAATGGATACTCTTCCTTAGATTCAATCTCAAACAATTAAGGTGATTATGAAATTAGAGCCTAAAAATGCACCATGAAAGATAAACACTTTCCACCCAATCTTTCTCCTAGATGCTTAGAGCCACCAAAGAGAAATTTAAAGAAAAGACTCACCACTTTAAATTAAAGATAAAGATTAACAGATTTTTCATAGAGAAGTTAGCCTTTTGCCTTTCATTTCATCAACTTGTCAAATCCAATTTTACATTGAGAAAATGGGTCTATAAATACCTAAATGAGGAGAATAAGTTGATACATTCACAGGGCAAGTGTATTGCTGAGAGTCTTATCAAATATCTTAGGAAATAAATCAAAAATCTAAAGATAATGACTGCTGTAAATTTCGGGATTTCTTCAGCATACAGTAATTGGGCGCCATTTGGTAGGAGCCAAACCTTACCCACATTAAGCAAATTTAAAATCTGCATTGCCACATCTATGCATTTTCCCACTTTAGGGAATTAAAATGCAGACATCTGTAGGAAACATTTACGTATTCGGGTATATACTCAAGAAACTTTACAATGAGTCATAGATCATCAATTATTCTTGACCCATTTACGATGTGAAATATCATGATAAAGTGAGTTTAAGTGCTG